>LBNU01004144.1:13909-68909 GCA_014162995.1 Artemisia annua | reverse complement strand
CCACTTTTACTTTTTTGAGTCTTTCTTATTAAACTTTGACCATAAATATTTTTATTTGTGTTATAGAATACTTGATGAAAATTGAATGGATTGGGTTTTAAATGTATTTTCATTTGGTATAATTTTCATCAAGTATTATATAACACAAATAAAAATATTTATGGTCAAAGTTGAACATGAATGACTAGAAAAAGTCAAAGTGAACATTCTCAAGTTTGCTTACAAGTGGATTTAAGCCAAAAAAAGATTTTGAATTTGATAAAAAACGACTCGGCTAATTAAGTTTTTTATATATAAAGTTTGAGTGGTTTAGTTGCATATTACTTCAGTATCATTTCATGAAAGAATAAGGTAAGCTTAGAACCTGCATGTACGTATATGTTAGTGTAAAATCGATCCAAAAAAAAATCTGGGTGAATCCACAAATGAGAGTCTTTATTTGTTCTTGGTTTTTATGTCTCAAGACTGTTGCTAGAGTTCTAATGAAATTCGCCATTTTCAAAGAAGAAAGTGTAAACTGTGATCCTCGGGCAGAACACGAGGCTCTAAGTACATATCTTACACTCTGCTGTAGCAAGAAATTAATAGTTTCATAGAATCTACTTGGGTCAGCTGATCCGCTGTAAGCTAACTTTGGCAATTAACAGCTGTGTTATTTATGTGAATGTGAATAAATGTAACGTGTCGAAGTGCATGTATACGTGCTGTATGTCCCTTATTATGAGGATGTCAAAGACTAGTTCAGGATACAATGCATGTAGCTAGACTTGCAAGATAGACAGCTTCAGTTGGTGGGTAGGCATGTAAATGGATTAATAACTCTTTAAGAGGCTGATAGAAAACACTATCGACCCATTATAATTTGGAAAACGTAATGTCCAAAAGAGTGAATGTAAACAAGTAATGCTAAAGGCTTAGATAACATCATCACAAAATAATAACGGATATCTTATTATACAAATAAATATCACAAATCTTTCATGGGAACTACTGAAAGGGATATTGTTGCAATTTTTCATGGACTTACACGAGTTTCTATAAATTGGTAAAGATCTTCCCTATTTCACACGAAACATGATCCAGGATTTGAAGTGGTCATGGATGATGGAACAGAATGCAATCTTGAGTTCACCATAGACTACTTAATTGTTACTCGAGAAATGTATGCAACAGAATGTGGTCTACCATCCCACAATGAATATACGTAAACCACATATCTAAACAAGAGGTAAGAGACATATACTAATATGTAGTATGAATTGACCAGACAGTTTTGCTAGCAATATCTAATAATCTCTATAAAGTACCCGTTATGTCAGCTGATTAACCTAGGAAAATCTTGCTGATTGACCATGATGGTATTTAACTAGCCAACCATTTTGAGCCCCCAACGCTCGTTGTGAAAGGAAGAATTCACCCTTTAGTATTTCCACTACACCACAAATGACTTTTAGAGACGGACATAATTGGAGACAACATATGGTTGTCGCCAAAGGTTAAGAGGGCCCCACAATTTTCAACACTTTTGCAAATGTTTGACCAATCATTTTTTGCGACAACTCATGTTGTCACCAAAAGTGAGATTACAATTTTCTTATTTTTTGGCCAAAAATTAAATAGCCGTGAAAAAAAATAAAAAACCCACCACACTTTTGGCGACAACCCACGTTGTCTCCAAAAGTGAGGTTACAAAAAATTTATATTTTACCCAAAAATTAAAATACACGCGTAAGGAAAAAAACCCGCCACACTTTTTGTGACAACACATGTCGTCGCTAAAAGTTAAAACCAATTGAAAAACTATTGAAAATTTATTTAGAGCTGTTAAAATTAATTTTAAAAATGTTTAAATTAGTTTATTCAAAAAATTACTATTTTATTAAGGTATTAAAATTATTATTGTAGTAGAAGTGTGTTTAAAATTATTTATAATTGTTAAAATTAATTTTGAAAGATATATAAATTAGTTATTCACAATAATAATATTTTATTAAGGTATTAAGTGGATTTCTATTTAAACATGTTTTTAAAAAAATTTATAATTGTTAAAATAAATTTCACACGATATATAAATTAGTCGAGATGATATTGATATACATGATATGTTAAACGGGTAAGTCAATATGATATTGATATACATTGAATGTTAAACGGATGATACGGAATGATATTGTTATACAAGTTATGTTAAACGGATGGGTCGAGATGATATAGATTTACATGTTATGTTAAACAGATGAGTCGAGATGATATTGATATACATAAGATGTTACAATGATAAGTCGAGATGAAATTGATATACAAGTTATGTTAAACGAATGAGTCGAGATGATATTAATATAAATGAAATGTTAAACGGATGAGTCTAAACATTAACATATTAAACAATAACAACAAGAAGAACAACAATAATGGTGTTTGAGGGGCAGAAATCACCTTGAACCGTCTGAGGATGCGGTTAAAGGTTGTTGTTTCAATTGAACATTTAAAACCAAGTGATTAAGGCAGTGGTAGGAGAACTCGGATCAAACTGGGGAGTTGGTTTGGATAGCAACCTTAGAAAAACTATCAAGTAATAAGGTTGGGAGTCTAATCGACAAATTTGGAATAACTATGGCGACTGCAACATAAACCGAGAGTTATGTAAGTTTGGACTTTTCAGTGTTTTACGAGTTTGTTCGTGTTTTATAATGTATTCGAAAAGCTACATAAAACGTATACCTAAAGTGTTTCTATTTAATTAAACAACAACAACAACAACAACAACACATTAAATAACAATAACAACATTAACACATTAAAAATTAACACATTAAACAACAATAACAAAAATAACACATTAAACAACTACTACTACTGCTACAACGACAACTACTACTCCATACGAAGGTTATACAACTAATTTGGCGCCAAAAGTCCTGCCACTTCACCAGAACCTGGTTATATAACTAATTACTGCATACGAAGATTTTCCATGTCATCTAACAATTCATAGAGTATTGCACCCGACTGACATGCATGGTCGTCGGGATTCCTTTCCAATTCAAATGTTGCCTCCAACATCCTTACTCTTGTCTCCAACATCTTTATTTTTGTTCCAACATGTTTATCTTAAGATCTTTGACATTATAGTTTGAGCACTCTGTTGTTACATATCTAGAAGATATTTGACATTATAGATTGTGAGGTTGTTTTTATAGTAAAAAATGAGAGCGGGTAATTTTGAAACCAAAAGTTTAGAGCCAACAAAATTTGCGGGAAAGTTTGAGAGAGGGAAAGTTTGGAGCCAGAACAATTCACAAAATTAATATTTTAAGAAATTTTTAAAATTATTTTGGTAGTTGAAATATGTTTAAGTTGTGAAGGTAATTAATTATGTATAGTCGATACTTTTGTATCGAGAGCGCATACTACTTGTAGGAATAACTTGCATTTCACTGATAGTATCATCGATATTTTCACATCGAGAGCGCATACTACATTTCTATATAACCATGATCCATGATCTAGTTATATGAGTGTGTTAACTAACAACAACAACAATAATACCCAATCACGCAGGAGTGAAGTATTGGGTGATTAGCTAATGAATGTTAATTGATATATGTTAACCATTATCCATGATCTTTTTTTTTGAACGGCGAGTTAGTAGTTAGTGATTCGAGCCCACAGTGACATCCAATTGGGCAGTATGCAAGCATCGAACCTTTCTCCTTAGGGGATAAACCCCACTCCTGCTTCTATTTTTTCGGGCCCCTGAAGGTCCATAGTGAGACTCGAACCTGAGACCTCTCCAAGGATACCTCCCCAAGGTTACCCTTGGTGGCCAACTGAGCTAGCCCAGTTGGTTAACCATTATCCATGATCTAGTTATATGAGTGTGTTAATTAATGTTGAATAGAATTAAAATGAGTTCGGTTAATTAAGATCATTAATCCAAGTGACTATGTTGTTTATCAGAAGGTGATATACATTCGCATTCGTATTCCATTTCGTCATCTAGTACAAAAAGTAATTGTTGCTTTTCGATAATTGTGGTACTTATAAAAATAAGATTATAAAATTTACCTTATAAACTTAGATAAACGAATATGAAAGCCTTATTTTTGCTTTCATTAATAGTGGTACTTTTTTTTTGAACGGCGAGTTAGTAGTTAGTGATCCGAGCCCACAGTGACATTCAATTGGGCAATATGCAAGCCTCAGACCTTTCTCCTTAGGGGATAAACCCCACTCCTGATCCTATTTATTTTGGGCCCCTGAAGGTTAATGGTGAGACTCGAACCTGAGACCTCTCCAAGGATACCTCCCCAAGGTTACCCTTGGTGGCCAACTGAGCTAGCCCAGTTGGTTAACCATTATCCATGATCTAGTTATATGAGTGTGTTAATTAATGTTGAATAGAATTAAAATGAGTTCGGTTAATTAAGATCATTAATCCAAGTGACTATGTTGTTTATCAGAAGGTGATATACATTCGCATTCGTATTCCATTTCGTCATCTAGTACAAAAAGTAATTGTTGCTTTTCGATAATTGTGGTACTTATAAAAATAAGATTATAAAATTTACCTTATAAACTTAGATAAACGAATATGAAAGCCTTATTTTTGCTTTCATTAATAGTGGTACTTTTTTTTTGAACGGCGAGTTAGTAGTTAGTGATCCGAGCCCACAGTGACATTCAATTGGGCAATATGCAAGCCTCAGACCTTTCTCCTTAGGGGATAAACCCCACTCCTGATCCTATTTATTTTGGGCCCCTGAAGGTTAATGGTGAGACTCGAACCTGAGACCTCTCCAAGGATACCTCCCCAAGGTTACCCTTTGTGGCCAACTGAGCTAGCCCAGTTGGTTAACCATTATCCATGATCTAGTTATATGAGTGTGTTGATTAATGTTGAGTAGAATTAAAATGAGTTCGGATAATTAAGATTATTAATCCAAGTGACTATGTTGTTTATCAGAAGGTGATATATATTCGCATTTGTATTCCATTTCGTCATCTAGTACAAAAAGTAATTGTTGCTTTCGATAATTGTGGTACTTATAAAAATAAGATTATAAAATTTACCTTATAAACTTAGATAAACGAATATGAAAGCCTTATTTTTGCTTTCATTAATAGTGGTACTTTTTTTTTGAACGGCGAGTTAGTAGTTAGTGATCCGAGCCCACAGTGACATTCAATTGGGCAGTATGCAAGCCTCAGACCTTTCTCCTTTAAGGGATAAACCCCACTCCTGCTTCTATTTATTTTGGGCCCCTGAAGGTTAATGGTGAGACTCGAACCTGAGACCTCTCCAAGAAAACCTTCCCAATGTTACCCTTGGTGGCCAACTGAGCTAGCCCTAGTTGGTTCTTCGTTAATAGTGGTACTTATAAACATAAGATTATGAAATTTATAAAACGCCAGGCAAGACTTACTTATTGAAATTACGCTAACAAGTGCCTAGACTAAGTTAACGCAAACATTCTTCAATCACGTATAATCAAATATATATTATAGATGATTGGGTACACTACCGTAAGTTACTTTAGTATTATTTTACAAATCCATCGAAAAATACTACATATTTCCAGCCTTTCGAAAAAAAAATACTGCATATTTCCAACGAACTTGCAACGAAATATAAAGAAATCACATTTAATAGTACTCGTATTTCATTTTTATCATTAAACTTATATACTTCTTTTTTATATTTAATGTTTACTATTTTAATCTTTTAGTCTCATTTTTTTTAACTAAGTTTATAATTTACTTTTTTGTTATTATAAGTGAAATTTTCATTCCCTCCACCCCATTCCCGCTTCCCCTCCAATTAATTTTCAATGAATTCAAATTAGCCTCCAAAAAGCAAATATTTTCACCCTTTTTCATTTTGCCTCTCATAACTTAGAAAATGAAGCCTATTTTATCAGATCTCATAGTCCACATAACTCTCGTCCCTCTCAACCACTATCACTCGTGTATGGATCTTCGACCACCCTCGCTACCATCTTCCGGAACCGCTACTAACCATCGTAAACCTTGCACTCACCGAAGCTCCCCTTTTTGGGCAATTTTTTGCTTCTCAAATTTGTAGCCTAGTATAATGCGTATCATATATTATTATGTAGATATGAATGTATTTTGTATTTTGGGTACAATTGTTTAAAGCCTCTGATTTTTGTTTGAGGCCACCAAAGTAGTTATCTAAGAGTTGTTAACATAAATGAGACGGTAGCTATGTAGTGTAATAGGATGTGTTTTAAGGTAAGTTTTTTTATAGTATATTTTTTTGGATATGTTTGGTTTAAAGATCTCTTTTTTGATTTTATGCTTGAAACGTTATATGTTATGGGATTTGTGGATCTGACTTTCGGATTGAATATATGTGTTTTGATCTGAGATTTATGTTGGTGGTTTGTAGATTTGAACAAATTTGTTGTTCACTGTCGAGATCTATTAATTGTTTCGTGGTTTGTGTTTTATGTGGTCAATGAAGTAAAAATGTTTAGGAAAGTTATGTTTTTTTAACACCGTTTATGAAGATGGTCATGTATAAAGTAGGTGATGTTTTCTCAAATGAGACTGAAATACCCAATTTTCAGGCATAGCATACATCTTTTATTCCAACAAGTTTATAATCAGTTCTTATGAGGCAAGTATTAGGAAAGTTAACTTGTTAGTTAAACATGTTGTTTGTGGAAATGTGTATGATATTTCATCTTAGACAAAGTTAACTTGTATCCTTTAGGCGTTTGTTGAGTATCTTGTTTATCTGATTAGACTTTTTCCTCTTTTGTGTGAATCAGCTGCTTATCTATGGTCAGATCACTCTACCAGGATACGAAAGGCTGAATAGCTGGTTAATTAGGCTGCGATTGTAGTCCTGTAAATGCTTTTGTTGCATGTTTCTAATCTTTTCATTTTCTTATGTTTTACTTTTGTGCATAGCGATAAAAAAGAGTCAGAAGGAAGCAGCCATTTTGGTCTACCAAAACAGCAAGAATTGAGTAAGAGACTTTAGCTAAAACTTGGAATCAAATATCACGGGTCGTTGGAAGTCACTTTTTCTTCATATGGACGATATATTTGTTCGTGAAGGCAGCCAACTAGTAAGCAAATCCATTTGCTTTTCTTATTTTCTTCATATTGATGATATGTTTTGAATTTGAAAGTGTGAGAGCGAACTCGAAGGGGGTGATTGAATTAGCTTGTTTCCCGGCTTATATGTTTATTTGAAATTGGACTTGTCGACTAGCTCAACTGTGATGTTTTTATAGGTTCATAAAGTAATCTGAAAACGTGATAGTGAACTGTAAGGGGGTGTTTGAATTAGCTGATTTCAGGGCTTCTAGGCTTATTTAAAAAATCGGAGTAGTTGATTAGCTCACTTTGTATGGATTATGACCTTACTCTTATGGCTTATTAAAGTTTAGCATGTCTGCTTTACTAATTTATAAATAATTTATGATTTCAGGTGATAGATATGTTTAAGGATCTGTGGGAGAATGAAGGTGACAAATATGATATGCAGCAAGAGCATGAAAATGGATCTCATAAAAGCACACCTTTTAGAGGCCTTGCTTGTGCCCCCTACAAAACTTCATCCTGCTGCTAAGATATAGTATACGATATATTATGTAATTTGTATTTGTTTTGACATCCTTTCTTATTTGCGTTGTCGTATTAGTATTTAGGTTGATTGTATCGTTATATATCGAATACTATGACTTCATTTGGTTGTTTTGGAATGAATAAGAGGACAGATGAATTTTGTATCAAAAGTTTTGGGTTAATTACAGGTTTCGTTATGGTAGATTTTTTTTCCGAAAAAAATTCCGGATAAAATCTGGAATAGGAGCTGCTGCTGCATTTTTTTGGCTATGCAGCCACTTTTAGCGACTACAGCGGCGTCGCTAAAAGTGGGATTCCGCCGTCGCTAAATGTCAGCCCGCCAAAATTAAATAATATTATTTTAATTATTTATTTTTATATAATAAATAAATAATTAAAATAAATAAAATAGGAAATAGCTTTAGTGACAACGCTTGTCGTCGCTAAAGATGCGGGCCCCACTTTGGTCAAGCTTTTGGGTTGAAATTTTGTGGGTCCCACATGTTGTCCCCAAAAGTTAAAATTTGTTGTCGCCCAAACTTTCTGTGACGGACCTTAGGCGACAACCCATTGGGTGACAACCTTTTGTCGCTAAAAGCATTAGCGACAACAAAATCCCACTTTTGGTGACAACATCTTCTGTAGCTAAAAGTGGTTGTTGTTGTAGTGTTCGAGCCACTGGATAGTTTTATGATGTGCCTTCGAAAGGAAGCAAAACAGATAAAAGTTAAGGCTACATATGTGTCACTATGATGGAAGGTCGGAAGCCACTGTTGATCTTGACATAGAGATACAATATTACCAAAATTTAGTCCCTTTTGTCCTTGTTAAATTCTTATCGGGCAACGGCTCTCCCACTGCATGCCTCACCCACATGTCCACATATTCACCATGAAAACCTTTTTGCATTAAGACCATATGCAAACGATCAAAACATAAAGTTCCATAAAGCAACATCTTTTTGGCATGTACATGTTTGGGATAAGGTAGTGATCATTAATATAAACCACAACCACAACCCTGATATATGTTGTTGGATGAACCTCGACAACAATCCGAATATCGAAACACGGAATCTAGAGCTTCCCGTCGAGTACCAAGCTGCAACACCAAACGCAAAACCCGCGTTTGACAAACGAACAAAGAAGAACAAAACTACAAAGATATCGACAAGAATATTGCACACGTTATTACCCTCGAACACTCCTTTATTAAAACCAATAAAGCTTACAACGAGGAAGAAGAATGTTAAGAACTAGCACCCCCCTCATCTCTATTTATAGAGATGAGGGGATAAAGAAACCATGTAATAGTCGGTTAAGGATTCTCCCAACCGACCTCATCATGAAACCGGCCTCATTGACCTTCCTTGCCTTGCAAGGCAAGCTTAACTAATCCTAGTTATAGTCTAGTCCTAATCTTAATTACAATGTACATTTAAACCCCTAATATATGTTAAGTGTACTCCTAATATTCAACAATTTCCACCTTAGGAGTCACACTTAAACATAACCGATACTCAGCATCTTTTGTTAGTGCTGGAACCTCGAACCGAGGACCACCTTGTTGACCAGGCATTGTACTTCAGTAATTTTCCAAGATTAGCTTCTGAAGACTCCTTCACGTTCTTCTTTTCAGCAGCATTACCCTCTGCACCCTCTTGACCAGGTACTCCGGTTACCGTAATGTTCGCCCCCACCTTTATACCAAGGTGTATCTTTTCCTGCTCATTTACCAAGCAGTCCGTGTTTGTCTTTTCTTCAAGTTGTTTGTCCTCCAACTTTATTTGAGCCACTACAGCATCATCGTTACTATCCTGAACAACCTCAGCTTCACGATTTTCCTGAGCTCCCTGCAGTTCTACCTCAAACCAAACACGTTCATCAACGTGTACTCCATGGACTCCTGTTTTAACACCAGGACCAAGTTGTTTGAACCCAACTTGTTTATGACCAAGTTGTTTGAACCCAACTTGCTTATGACCAAGTTGCTTGAATCCAACTTGTTTTGAATCTCCATGCTTTTGTACACCAAAAGTCGTCACTTTTGCTTCAAGAGTATACACACAGTTCTCTTTCCTGATCCCAGTCATCATAACCCGACAACCTTTGATCACCTTGACTCTACCCATCTGCATCTTCACAGTATAACCCTCTTTTTCAAGAGTACCCGATGAAATCAAGCTTTTTCTTAACCCTGGAACATACTCGACATCTTCCAGTATAAAGCTTGAACCATCATGCAACTGTATCTTCACTTTTCCTGTCCCTTTGATAGTGCATGTTCTGTTATCACCTAACTGAACCAAACCACCATCAAAATCCTTGAAGTCATACAAGAAATCCCTCCTAGGTGTCATATGATAAGACCCACCTGAATCCATTACCAATTCAGTCATCTCATCATTCCCGACTACTACTAAGGCTTCTCCAAAGTAGGAGCTACTGTCGTCATCATAAGAATCAGAATCCTGATCAAGCTTACCCTTCTTGACGAACCCACTTGACTTCTTCATTGGACAGTCTCCCTTCATATGACCCTCTGAATGACATATGAAGCACTTAAGTTTACCAGTTCCACCCCTTGACTTGAAACGCGAACTTCCACCAGAATGAGCTTTCTTTGAATGATCAGACCCTCCCCTTACATATAACCCGTCACCAGTTTCTTCCTTCGTGCCTTCAGTTCTTTTCTTCAACTCCCTTGAATTCAGAGTCGCAAGAACATCCTCCATTGTCAAGGATTCCCTCCCATACAACAATGTCTCCACAAAGTTTTCGTAAGACGATGGTAACGACGTAGATAAGATAAGTGCCTGATCCTCATCCTCAATCTCGATATCAATATTCGCCAAGTCAAGTATCAACTTATTAAACTCATCTATATGATCACCCAGTTTCGTACCTGGACTCATATAGTACGTGTACAGCTTCTTCTTCAGATACAGTTTATTTGCTAAGGACTTAGTCATATACAGACTAGTCAACTTCATCCAAATTCCTGCAGCAGTTGTTTCCTTAGTAACTTCCCGTAAAACCCGGTCTCCCAAGCATAGAATCAAGGTATTGTATGCCTTTTTTTATCAAAGCAGCCTTTTCACCTGCTTCCATGTCCGCGGGTAATGTCTCTAATGCAGCATCACATCCCAGCTGTACCATTAAAGCACGCATCTTTATTTGCCATAACCCGAAGTCATTCTTCCCATCGAATTTCTCGATGTCAAACCTAGTTATTGAACTATCCATTCTTCTTTTACCTTGCTAAAAACCTTGTCAAGTTGTTTATTTACCAACTTTACCGACAAGCCTCACAAGCCGTGTGCAATATTCCCCTTGTTGCTATAAACCCTTCTTGCAAATCGAATTAATTAGAATATCCCTAAACCCTCGATTTCGAACAAGCAAACCCGATCGTAAACTTGAAAACCAAGCTAACCACGATCAAAACTTGAACCACAAGAAAAACCCGCAACAAGAAACCTTCAATATCGTTTTAGTATAACCTTCTTACAAAAATCAATTCTTTAAAGAAAATCTTTAAACCTCGATTTAAATCAAGCAATAATCGTAAAACTTTAAACCTAAAAGAACCCGATTATACCTTGACCCACAAGAAGTCGAAACCCAATAACAAATTTCACCAAATCGTTTTTATAGACAAAAACGACAAGAACCAGTAGTTGTTCTTTGTTATTGTAATACTAAAAACAAGTTAAAAAAACTTATTCTTCACATGCACATGCAAACCAATCAATGACCACTTTTCTAGTTCACGTGATCACTTTGTGTAGTATTCTTTCACGTGGTTTAGGAAAAACCAATGATTCACGGGATTGCGACCACGCAAAAGGTTTTACCTCTCTAGGGATCTCAAGAGGCTTTCAACCCCACCAGGCAGTGTACCTGACCGATGTAGTATAGTGAAGTGGTAAGTACGGGGGATTAATCGTTCAACTCAAAGAATAGTGTTCGTTAGGATTGAAATTTATCTACTAGGTCTAGAGATGAGGGATGATTCTTTTTTGTATTTTTATAGTTAAAGGAAGCAAGTAAAATCTCGGTTTGGAAGAAGGGGCGGAATTAGTTGCTAATCAACTAACCCAAAAGCTACTACTTAAACTAATGTGCAGGAAAGTAAACTAGGGTTCTACAAGGGAAGGGAAGCATGTCTACCTTTGATGTATTACTCCTTGCTAGCTATCCAATTCTACCTATTGAATTGTCACACCTTGTTTTAATTGACGAGTTGTATTCCTTAATACCAGTCGTGGGGTGTGTACGAACTTCCCCAACTCTATAAGCTCCTACTTCACTCCTATGTCGAGCCGGCTAAGAAGCTCCTAACATGGGATCACTAGAATTCGCTCATGCATTAAATACAACCAATTAACCTTAGTACACCTTGGTTCATGTTTCTTAAGACGTTCAAGCACGTTACCATATAGGAGGTTGGCCAGTTTTCTTAAGCCTAACATCGATATCATTCAACTAAAACAAGAGACAATAGGAAACAAGAATTATAAGCTAAACCAATTAGATCTATTGAAGTTGTCACGCCTTAATTGATGGAGATAGACACACACATCAACAAGAAATCAATAAGATCTAATTAGTTATATACAAGTTTCATACAATCATAAGTAGACACAAGATGAATTAGCCAAGCATAATTAATGAAGAGCAATCAACAATAATCATAATTGAAGACATAACATAAGATTGAATCAATAAACAAACCATTACAAGATGTTTATGGCATGATTAAGACCCTCTAAGTTGCTGGAAAAACACCTACCCTGACCCTAGAATCGGACTTAGGGTTTGGGGCTAACAAAAAGTGAAGTTATGATGTTGTATTTATAGGCAGTTTACTGTCCGAGGGGTTCTGACGGCGTCAGCCCGTATAACGTGATGGCCATCAGGTATAAGCTTGACGCCGTCACCAGGCCGTCACCCTTTAATTCCCAAATTTCCATTCTGGCTCGTCAAGCTGTGATGGCCTCCTTGACGCTGTCAGGAGTCTTCTTGACGCTGTCAGGAGTACTGTTCCAGCATATTTTTAGACTTTGTCGTTTTCTTCACTTATATGCTCCAAAAACGTCCAAAATGCTTCCTTTTCCAGATTTCTTCTCCAAAGTACCTAAAATGACAAAAGGAACGATTTAGGGCAATAATTGATCAAATAAATACGAATTCGGGCTTAAATGACCCCCGAAAAGCGGTACACTTTTCGCCTTATCAACCAACCAATCACCGGTTAACAATTCTTTTTCCTATTAAAACCCCCACGTCACCTTTGTCTTCTCTGTTTTAAAACCTGCAACTCCAAGAAAAGCGATTCGAATAAACTCGAAACCCTTTTCTTTTTCGACGAACTTGCTTCTAGCAATCGATATTCAAAGACCCCCAATAACCGTGGCTCTTGATACCACTTGTTGGATGAACCTCGACAACAATCCGAATATCGAAACACGGAATCTAGAGCTTCCCGTCGAGTACCAAGCTGCAACACCAAACGCAAAACCCGTGTTTGACAAATGAACAAAGAAGAACAAAACTACAAAGATATCGACAAGAATATTGCACACGTTATTACCCTCGAACACTCCTTTATTAAAACCAATAAAGCTTACAACGAGGAAGAAGAATGTTACGAACTAGCACCCCCCTCATCTCTATTTATAGAGAAGAGGGGATAAAGAAACCATGTAATAGTCACTTAAGGATTCTCCCAACCGACCTCATCATGAAACCAGCCTCATTGACCTTCCTTGCCTTGCAAGGCAAGCTTAACTAATCCTAGTTATAGTCTAGTCCTAATCTTAATTACAATGTACATTTACGTCACACCTCACCAAGGCGGAAACGCGAGTGTGTAACTTCATGGATATCATCTCAACACATGGTGTCTATATAGAGAATAACTACATGCACAAAAATAGAGCAAAGTATAGACACAAAGTGTATAACGATACCCCAAAAGAAAAATAACCAAACCAAACCTCCAAAGGTATCTTCCACAAGGTCAAACAAATACATATCCAAACATATAGATAATTCATTCTCAAATGCAACTAAAGTCTCTTCTAGTCGCTTCCTTCTATCTTATCCTTAGAATGCTCACCTGAAAATGATGCTTAAAAATGTCAACATAATGTTGGTGAGATTCATAGGTTTAAGACACACAATATCACTCAAGGCAACCAGTTCGCTGTGATTATAATACATAGCAGGACCACAAGTATAGTTACCATATAGCTAGCATGCAATCACAAAACATAAGGCAACCATTGGGACGGAACGTGCCCCCCGATCCAATTTCCATATCCATTATCAATTGGGACGGAAAGTGCCCATCGATCCAAGTTTCACATCACACATTAATTGGGACGGAACGTGCCCACCGATCCATTTATCATCAATTGGGTCGTATGAACGAGCAACGAGATAAGCATCCCCCCCCCCCAATTGAATCCCACAATTTAACCACATCACATTAACATAACATGTAGCATACACACGATAACCACTTACAAGTCCTTGCATTTATTAGCCACATAATCACAGTAACTTAAAATCACAATTTAACACAAGCATCATTCCCATCCCAAGTTTAAAACAAAGTAAAAAATGGGACTATGAACTCACCTCAGTCTTTGCAGCTTCCAATTAAACAATCACAAATCTATACAACAAAATAAAACCCACATTACACGCGACCAAGCTAAAAGCTATAGTCCATGTAATACACATATGATGGATTTCTATGTTCATATAAACCACTATGGTTCACCTGGACTCCATACTAAGCACCACCAATCACTAACACTCACTAAATCCCTTGCACAAATAATTTCAGAAAACACAGAATTTTGGGGTACATTCACCCACATACAATCACGACAAAACAAGCTCCACAACTCACACCAAAAATTTACCATGGTACCTTATGAGTAGACAAGCTATCCTCAGAAGGCCATGCACTCTAAACACACACAAGTACCCATAAGAAAATCAAACTTGACAACTATCCAGATTCGGATCTGAACGCACACCAAAAGTTTTGACCAAACTAAAATACTTGTACAACTTTTTATCGTGAATCCTTTGCATGGGAGTCTAAGTACATATGAAACTCAACTTCCACAAAAGGGATAACCTATATCTCACATTTTCATACCCAAATCACTACCAAACTTATAACCTAATTCTGTCCCGGTTTCACAGCTTTGACACCTTAACTTGTAAAAATTCTTTGACTGACTTCCAGACATCGAAATCGATCGTGGTCGGACTTTTTGAAAAGCTCTTTCTTTAAACTATAATATAGACTCAAAATTCGTGATCTAACTCATATCCATCTATTAAATATCTTCATATCTTTACAGCACTATAATTCTGTCCAAACCTAACTCATTAACTAACGTGTTTAATGACCAAATCTCTTCACCAATCATTATACTATTATTAACCAATGATCCTAACATGTTTAACATCATTAATTTACAGAAGTTTAGAAACCCTAGATCCACCATAACTTGTATTACATGATTATAATAATTAATTGAACATAAGTATTAAAAATTATACCTTAAACTTGAGTTTTAAGCTTCAAAAAGTAAAAGCCCTAACTTTTTTCTTCCCTTCCCTCTTTTGAACGACCAAAACCAGAGAAAAAGTGATTTAGGGTGTTTTGGTTTTATATATATATACTAGCCAAAAGTTCTTTATAGATTTAATTTTTACCATAAAACCTATCAAGCAATCTTAGCCACTCATTTTTTTTATTAAATAAAAAAAATAAACTTTCACCCTTTTTTTAAAACTTAAATATCTCGCAAACCGTAAATCGTCAAGCTACAAAAAAATACCATCGCGACGAGAATTAAATTATCTTTCTATAGACATGCATTGTTATATACTTTCGACGAATTTTTTTTTTCGATGAATATTTTTTTTTCAAATTTTCCGCCCAGAAAAATCATATATGATTTGTAAAAATCATATATGATTTGTAAAAATCATATATGATTTTTACAAATCATATATAGTTTTTCTGGGCGGAAATTTTTTTTAAAAAAAGTTCGTCGAAAAAAAAAGTTCGTCGAAAGTATATAACAATGCATATCTATAGGAAGATGATTTAATTCTCGTCGCGATGGTATTTTTTTTTAGCTTGACGATTTACCGTTTGCAAGATATTTTGTTTTAAAAAAAAGGTGGAAAATAAAAATGGGTGGGTATGATTGGTTCATTGGTTTTATGGCAAATATGAGATATATATTGATCTCATCTCATATATACTATCTTAGCCAAAAGTTCTTTATATATCTAACTTTTACCATAGAACCCATCAAGCAATCCCAGCCACTCATTTTTTTTTATCAAAATAGAAAAATAAACTTCCTCCTTTTTTTAAAAACTTAAATATCTCGCAAACCGTAAATCGTCAAGCTACAAAAAAAATACCATCGCGACGAGAATTAAATTATCTTTCTATAGACATGCATTGTTATATACTTTCGATGAACTTTTTTTTTGATGAACTTTTTTTTTTACAAATTTTCTGCCTAGAAAAATCATATATGATTCGTTAAAATCAAATCATATATGATTCTTACGAATCATATATGGTTTTTTAAAATCATATATGATTCTTACGAATCATATATGATTTTATTTTAACGAATCATATATGATTTTTACAAATCATATATGATTTTTCTGAGCGGAAATTTAAAAAAAAAAGTTCATTGAAAAAAAAAGTTCATCGAAAGTATATAACAATGCATATCTATAGAAAGATGATTTAATTCTCGTCGCGATGGTATTTTTTTTTTGTAGCTTGACGATTACCGTTTGCGAGATATTTTGTTTTAAGAAAAAATGTGGAAAATAAAAATGGGTGGCTATGATTGGTTCATTGGTTCTATGGTAAATATGAGATCTATATTGATCTCATCTCTACTATCCTAATATAATCCTAGATAACCTCCTTAGCTAGGAGTTATAATTGGACTCAAATTTAGTTTCATTTTCCCCTTAAAATTTCCCCTAGTCGATTTTTATACACCACATATATATATTTTTTTATTTTTTTTTATTAAAACTCCTTCTTATAGTTAAAACCTTATACTTTTGGTATTTTATATCATCCCATAACGAAACCTAACGTCTTACGCGATAAACCTTAAATTTTACGACGACTCGGAAAATAATCATTTTCAAAATAAAGTTTCCAAAAATAGATTTTCACACTCTTTATAAACATAGCTCATAAAAACAACCTCCTCGTAACTTACTAACGCTCAAACACTTAAACGAAAACTTGTTACGAAAAACCACGAAACACAAAAAATACACAAGTCATTTCTACACCACAAAGGCGATCAAAATGAACTTACCCAAAATCAATACTTCCCAAATCATAATAAAAATCTCATACAACAAGGGATTTAGTGCCAACACACGTACCTATCACCATATATCACACGTATCTCACACATATATCACACATAAACACTTAATTTACACCAAACAAAGTTAAATGAGTTGAGACTATTAGTCAAACTAACCTGTATAAATCACGGTTGTCACATCATCCCCCACTTAGGGAAATCGCGTCCCGAGATTTAACAGTTCGTCTCATCAACCTCCTCAGCAAACAACTTCGGATACTTAGATCTCATCTGATCCTCACGTTCCCAAGTAAACTCAGGACCACACATGGAGTTCCATCGTACCTTCACCAACGCTATCTTACTACGCTTCATACTTTTGACCTCTCGGTCCATAATCTCAACAAGTTCCTCAACAAAATGAAGGGTCCTGTTAACCTTAATCTCATCTAATGGCACATGTAGGGGTGAAAACGAGCCGAGCCGCTCGTGAAAAGCTCGGGATCGGATCGGTAAAAAGCTCGAACGAGCCGAGCCTAAACGAGCTCGAGCCCGAGCTCGAGCCTAAGTTTGAGCTCATTTAATAATCGAGCTCGAGCCCGAGCTCTATACAAAAAGCTCGAGTAGGCTCGCGAGCCTAAACGAGCCCTAGAAATATATACGTATATATATTGTCTATACGTATAAACGAGCTTAAAAGTAGCAAACGAGCTCGAGCCTTATGTAATTAACGAGCCGAGCTCTATTTGAACTTTGTTTTCTTTAATACTTCATATAAATTATTCGAGCCCGAGCCCGAGCTCGAGCTTGTGAAAATTTTCATGAGCCGAGCTCGAGCTCAAAATATAAGGCTCGAAATGAGCTCGAGCCCGAGCTCGAGCTTTATACATGTAAACGAGCCGAGCTCGAGCTCTGGCAGGCTCGGGCTCGGCTCGGCTCGTTTTCACCCCTAGGCACATGCCAACTAGCATCCGCCAAACATTTCTTCAGATTAGATACGTGAAACGTATCATGCGCACTACTTAACTCCTCAGGCAATTTCAACCGTTATGCCACAAGTCCAATCCTTTCCGTACTCTCAAACGGTCCTACATATCTCGGTGCTAACTTCCCTTTCTTACCGAAACGTACAACACCTTTCCAAGGAGACACTTTCAACATCACAAAATCACCAACATTAAACTCCAAAGGCTTACGGCGATTATCCGCGTAACTCTTTTTGCAATCTCTTGCGGCCTTAAGTCTTTCTTTAATCCGAAAGACCATATCCGTAGTCTCTTGTACCAGTTCAGGACCAATTAGTTGACTTGTCCCAATCTCTGCCCATAGAACAGGTGACCTACACTTCCTCCCATACAACATCTCAAACGGTGCACACCTAATACTGGTATGATAGCTGTTATTATAGGAAAACTCAGCCAAAAGGTAAATGAGTGTCCCAGCTTCCTCCAAAATCAATAGCACAAGCTCTAAGCAAATCTTCTAATGTCTGAATCGTTCGCTCACTTTGCCCATCAGTCTGTGGATGATAAGCAGTGCTCATATCCAACCGTGTATCCAAAGCCGTTTGCAACGATTGCCAAAACCGCAAGGTAAACCTACTATCGCGATCAGAAATAATAGACACTGGTACTCCCTGTCTTGCCACAATCTCATTAATATAAATCCTTGCCAACTTCTCCATCTTATAATCCTCATGAATGGCCAGAAAATGTGCAGACTTCGTCAGTCTATCCACAATGACCCATATCGTGTCATGTCCATTACTTGTCCGAGGCAACTTGGTAATAAAATCCATCGTTATATTATCCCACTTCCATTCAGGAATCGGCGGTTGTTGCAACAATCAAGAGGGTTTCTGATGTTCAGCCTTAACTTTCAAACAAGTTAGACATTTACTAACATCCTCAGCCATATCCCTTTTCTTACCTGGCCACCAATACGCATCTCTAAGATCATAATACATCTTGTCAGACCCTGGATGAATTGAGTATCTCGTCTTATGAGCCTCGTCCATGATCAACCTTCTCACATCTCCTACTAGTGGAACCCATATTCGATCCAAGAAATATAGTCCACTAACTCCTCCCAAACTAACCAGTTAACCAAGGGTGCCTGGTCAACTAAGTCAACCTATGAGGAAGGAAGTGATCAATTTATGATCCGTTGAAAGCACAGTGTACTCACGGGTCGTTAAGTCCCAACGAGGTTGAAATTGTGTTTGGAAAACGTTCTGGAATGAGTGATTTGAGGAAAGTAACCAGATAATGATTTTGATTTGATTTTTACACCACTGATTGCTTGAAATGATATTGGAACAGTATTAACAAATACAGAAATGCAAATAATCCTAAAAACCTAAATGCGTACTGGAAAAATGGGAATAAGGCAAAATATGAACAAATATAAACTAGAAGGGGTGAAAATGAAACTTTTACAAATTTAAAATTAAAAGAAAATTAAATTAAACAGAAAATTATTTTTTTGATTATTTTAATATTTAAATATTAATTAATTACTAAAACTATTTAAAAAGTTAGTTAAAACAAATTTATAACAAATCTAAAAAGGATTAAGATTACAAAATTACACTAAAAATTTACAAAATTAATTTCTAAACCTTTAAAATAACTTAAAAGAAATGTAAAATTTAAAAATAAATATTTTGGTCCTTTTCTGAATTAAATATTAATTAATTACTAATTATACTAATTAAACTAACTTAACTAATTTAAATTACTAATAATACTAAAAATGACTTAGAAAATGATGAAATATTTTATAAAACTAGTTAACTAATATAGGAACCTTAAAAAATTATAAAAAGTTTATAAAAACTATTATTACACTATTTTATTAATTATTTACTTAATTACTAATTAATAACTATTTAAACTAATTTAAAAGAGAATAATAGTAAATGAATAGTAAAAACTCTGAAACTAATTTCTAAAAATACTTTATAATTAATAAGAACTAGATAAATTATAAAAAGATACTAGTGATTAAAAATATACAGTAAGTGATTTTCTTTTTGGTTTTTCAATTAAAACTAATTTAACTAATATTAATTATTATAAATACTAAATTAACAGATAAAAATCTAAGAAAATTATTATAAATACTACAAGTGACCAGGAACTTATGAAAATTATAAAAATGAAAATTGCTTTTCGAAAAAGCTGAACAATAAGCCAAATGGCTTAAATAGAAGCTATCACTTTTTTAAAAGTGATGATTTTTGGAATTTTCTTTTATAAAACTATTAAACAGCTTAAAACAACATATTTTTGTGAAAATGGCTTTTGTGAAACTCAAAAATAAGCAGTTTGCAAGCTTATGATTCTCAAAGATTATGAAATAAGCTTAAAAAGGAGATTTTGATGATGAAAAGCTATGCAATGCACACAAGCTAGGGAATAAGCTAAAAAAACAACTTAAAGGAACTTAATTGAGACCAAAGAAGGTAAAAAGCCAGATGGATAAGCCAAAGCAATCAAAAAAGCAATTCCAACAACACTGCTCAAACAAACAGGCCTGCAGGCTTTTTGTAAGCTAATTTAAGCTAGGGGCAAAGATGCCAAAGCCCAAAATAAGCTTGGAACCAACAAGCCAATCAGGTGAGCTTTTGATAGAACCAAAAATCACCCTGTGGGGCCCACTGATGCAGCCTGTGGGTCCCTTGGAAGTTGGGTGAGTCACACTGATGACTCAGTGTAAAGGGTGGAATAGGACAAGCAAAAAGCCAAGAGCAGGCTTATTGAATAAGCTTGAAATGGAAAAACAAACACTGGACTTTTGAGTATGGTGGATAAGCTTCACAATAAGCCAAACCTTACAAGCTAAATCCAAGTGATGAGATTTTTATGAGCTTATGAAAAAGGCTCACCTACACTGATGACTCAGTGTAGGGAGTGGTTTTGAGAAAACATGATAAGCAAATTAAGCAGTTATAAAAAGCAATGAATGGAAAAAGAAGCATACACATAGCAAGTTAGCCAGAAGGGTTACACAAAACAGCAAAGAACACAAGTTAAAGCCAACTAATGAAGCTTGTGCAAGCTTTTGAACTTGGCTTATGAACCTGTGTACAGGGCAGATTATCTAAAAAGTGCTAAAAGTAAAGCAACAAATAAGCAGTTTAACTAGCTTAATAAAATTAACTAAAAATACCCTAATGAGAATAAGCAGCAAAATATTAATGTCCAAAAAGTACAAGTCCTGAAATCTAATATTAAGACCTAGGGAAAATTGACAAGTTTAATCAAAAACTTTCTACTACAAATTTTGACTTTTTATATGAACATGGAACTTTGACTTAAATGAAATTCTACCCTAATCTATTAACTGACTATATAATATAAAGCTATAATAAGATGAGATTAGGCTAAATTAACAACTAATTAACCTGTGATCATGATTCATGAACTAAAAAGCCTAACTGTTTACTTGTAAATGGGATCAAAGGCTAACTTTGACTTTTCAAAGAAAGACCCCTGGATTTTAAGGTTTAAACAACCTCTTAGGGACCTAGGTGACATGTATCAAGCACAAGAAACAACTAAAACAGGATTGAGCTCCTTGAACTCAACTGTCCCAAACACCCCTTAAAAAGTATTGTTTTGTGATTTTCAAAGGTTTTCATTAACTAAGACCAAGTTACTGATTCATGAGTATTTATTATCAAGTTAAAAACCATATGAGTCACAAAAAAAACAATATTAACCATAGAAGCAGATGGATCATAGGTATGCAAAATCTTGGCAGTTATGAGTTAAAATGAGCATCAAGCAAACTATTGAACAAGTAATCACTATAACACCTTAAATTACCTAAAATACAGTAACAGAACACAAAATCACTGGAACCAATCACATTAGCCACAGCTACACTAAATTCCAAGAAAATGAGAAAAATGGACTTACAAGTTAACCTGTGAAATCATTGACCAAGAACCATAGAACTACACCTAACCTAACACCTCCCTTGAGGTACTAAACCCATGGGAGTCCAAAATTCATCATGCTTCTTCTGTTTCCTTTCTTTCTTCTTATTTTTGATTTTACAACTATTTTTTGAGATTTTCCTTGAATTTATTGAATAAACTGAGCTAAACTAGTTGAAAGGCCTTGAAAACTTTTAAAAGCTCAATAATAAGCTAAAAGAACTTCAATGGAGCATTAAACAGGTACTTTTACAACTTTTAAGATAAACATGAGAATTTAAAGGAAAAATGCCAAATTCTTAATCCAACAGAGAAAGTTCAAATTGATACTGGAATTGAGTTTAGAATTCACTAATGAAACTTTATACAACATTTGAAGACTAAAAATTACACTGAAAGGGAAAAATTTATTAAAACGACATTACAACTATACTAAGTTACACTACACTAGCTACTAACTCCTTCCTTCTTTCTCTTTCTTAACTTTTATAGACCTTGGTAGTATTCTCTCTCATTCCCACTTCATTTTGAGCCATTGGATGGCTTGGAATTGATCCTGGCCTTTCAATTGGTTTTGGCGGGAAAAGGTTATATAGCCAATTGGCTCTGTGTGAGCAATTGGGGGGTGGTGGGATGTGATGGTGAGTAGAGGTGATGGGTTTGGGCGGTTGAGGTGACTGGCAAGTGGGAATGGGGACTGGTGAAACCACTGGTGGTTTTGCAGTGTGGTTTTGGGGGGGAAAGAAGGTGGGTTTGACCGAAGTCAAATAAAGGGGACGGGGGTGGGTTTTATTATAGAAATGGGTTATTGGGCTTAGTGGACTGGGAAAGTGATTGGGCCAAAGCAAAAGGGTAAAGGGTAGTGTTTGTGTTGGGTTGGACTGGTTTTGGGCTTGGGTTTATGAATAACAAGGGCTGGTTTGGTTAGTTTTACACAAGGACCATTTTTGTAATTTCTAAATTTTTGAGGGACTGATTTTGCCAACCTTCCAAAGTATCTTCAAGGGTGATTTTTGTCAATTGTGAATAGTACAAGGACCATGGTGATAATTTTCCATTTTTGAATTTCCCAGTGACTAATTCTGCCAAATTTGAAACTTGAGGGACCAAATGTGTAATTTCACCAAACTTTTCACCAAAGGATCATTTTTGCCAAAGTTTCATAATTCAAGGACCATACTTGTTATTTTCCAAAAGATTTTAATCCCAGGGGCTATTTTTGACATTTTTGCAAAGTTCAGGGACTAAACTTGTAAACTTTTGAAACTTTTCATCAAAGGACTAATTATGACAACTTGTGATTTTCTAAGGACTTTGGTTGACTTTACTTTCAAAATTAATGCTTAAGGACTAGATTTGACAAGTTTTGAAAGTTGAGAGACTGAAACTGCCAATTGTGCAAACGTTGTTCGTTTTTCATTTGTTTTCAAACATTTTGCATCTAAAACATATAAAACACAACCCTAGGATATTTTCAGTATTTTGAAGCATATTTGGGTGTTTTTGGATGTTTTGGCAGTTCATATAAGACAAAAATGATGAGTATTTACATACTCATCAATCCCCCACACTAAAATATTGCTAGTCCCTAGCAATCTTTTGTGAAGACTTAATGGATTTGATGTCTCTTTACCAAAAGTCATTACTTCTGGAGTAGCCAAATGTTTCAGTTCAAGTAAGAACTATGGTACACTGATAACCATATGATTTTGAGCAAACCATCAGCTGTAAACGGATTTGATTTGTCCTTACCAAAAGCCGTTTGCTTCTGGACTAGCCAACTCTTCCCGATTCAAAGATATGGTGAGCTGAATAACATACAATTTTTGACAAATTGCAAGCCGTAAACGGATTTGAGATATCTTTACCGGGAGCCGTTTGCTCTCGGATTAGCCAGACCTTATGTGGATGAGACATGGTGGACTGATAACCATTTGTCGTGTTAGTGCAAAGCACTCACACCAGAAAAAAAAATTTGGTCAAAATGGGGGTATTAAGGCATTTAGAAGGTAAAAATGTGATCAAAATTCGCCAGAATTTCCCCCCCACACTAGAATTGAATATTGTCCTCAATATTCAAAGTCCCGGCTATTATGCCGAATCTTTAAAATGTAAAAAGTTTGGATTGAGGCAAGTGTGGGAACATCGTAGTTTGAAAGGTGAGCTAAATAGCTAAAGCTTCTTAAATAGAAGCTATCACTTCTTTTAAAAATGATGATGATGATGATTTTTTTTTTTTTAAGGATATATACAACAGCAGGGGTAACTCCCCCACACTTAGGGTGAAAACCCCATATGCATGCTACTGTTTTTGTTTACCGAGTCGCTAGCTTGACTCGACCCCGAATTCATTGGTTCTTGGGGAAGCAAGTGGATGAGAAAATCTCCATCGTACTTTCATTCAAGATGTGTGGACAAACATTGAAGTACGTGAAAGTTCCACGCCGATGAGATATGTACACCCGGCTCAAAAATGATAAATGGAAATGCCGGGATCAAAGATAGTGTCTTCATTCCCGAAGGAGTGAAGAAGAGAGGAAGTCACCAGGTAGGTGAAGAAAAGAAAGAAAATCATGATAACAATCATGACAAGATCTTCTTCCTCAGGATCAAGTGCAGTTGCACTCATTTGGATTTTATCGGTTAAGCTCTGTGGTTTGGAAAACATCCCGGGTGGGAGGGTGGGAATTTTGTCATTAATATGCAAATTCTCATGAATAAGTGCATCTCCCCCCGGGTTATGATCTTTCTTAAGATCAAAGTGATCATACTCTCAAATTATAAGTTCCTCGGATGAGGTTTGTAACTTTAAATTCTTATCGGGAGTTTTGTAAGACAACTCATCCATGTGAGTTTCCTCAAAAGGTAATATACCGGGTTTGAAGATTTTATCCTCGGAGAGGAATGATTTTGGAATATCAACCACGGTAAAATCCTCAAAAAAATGATTCAATCTCGGGTAAAAAAATGATGTAGATCATTTTGCTCAAATACCCCATTAATTGAATTCTCAATTCCTGGTGGAAGAGGATTAAGGTGAGTGAGTTCACCGGAGAACTCCTCGTGAAAAGAGTTATTCACATGATGCAAATCTGTGACCCCCTGTTCCATTACGGACTCATTACTTTCCTCGTTCTGAATATCAAAGAGTGGATTATCAGAAATTAAAGTGAATTCATATTCGAATTCAAACAGAGGATTAGTGAAAGTCATATTGAATGTGTCGGGAACAAGGTGATTAACATTCTCTTCTAGGCTGACGGGCTCAGAAGTTAGATTCTCCACATAATTGATGTCTCCATAAGATAAAGAGTTTTCATCACTATGTGAATCACTGAGCTCGAGGTTGGAATGAGAATTGAGTGATGGATCGTAATATGAGAGACTTTCAATTTCTCCCAGATCAGTTTCGACATCAAAGAGATCATCATCACTTCCCGATGGAAGTAGATTGATGTGAGTGAGTTCATCGGAGAACTCCTCAAGAAGAGGATCAGAATGTGGAAGTGATGCCTCAACATATTCAATGTCTCCATAAGATGTACAATCATCGTTAGAATCGGAAAAAGTCTCAAATTGATCTTTTGAACACTCAAGAGGTGAAGGGAAATCACACATACGCTCAAGAATTCCCCGTGACTCACTTGGGATTGGGACAAGGTTCTCAACACTAGACTTTATGAATTCGTCCGATTCCTTTTCAGGAACAGTGTCAAGATGCTCGTCCCCCATGTTTAGAGAGTTAGTGGGAACCTCGGGTGTGATAACAGTAGACTGAGGGAGTTGAGAAGGACTAGCAGTCATGGATTCTACAAGTTCCATTTGTTCTACTGCTAGTAATTCAGTCATATTCTTTTCTCCCTGCGATTTTTGGATTGGTGGGATTTCAACTGATGTACTTGATGAATCTTTTTGAATAATAACAACTTTATCTTCATCATCACTGTCATCATCATAATCAAATAGAGCAGCATTGCGAAGATTGGCACGTATTTTTGCTGCTCGTTGCTCAGCCAGTAATGCTTCCATGCTTTTTCCAGAATCTCGTTCTTCAGCAAGTAATTCTGCCATAGTTTTCCCACGAGAATTTGGAATGAGTGGAAATTGTGGGGGTGTGGATGTGTCAAAACCGGAAGGTTGACATTGAAAATCATCATGAGGACCCCACAATACGTACAAGAAGAACTTGGAGCATGGCGAAGTGAAATATTAGCTAACTCATCCTTAAGTTCTTTAAATTTCTCAAGAACCTCTAGACAAAGATCTCTCGGGTATTGAGGAGTTGCTTGGATCATTTGGTACTGTAGAGGTTGGTTTTGATATGAGTTATCATAATTGTTACAAGGAAATGGGTTCCTTGCTTGACAATCAGAGCTGAAATGTGGACCTCCACAGTACTCACAACAGTTAAACTGCTGAGTCTGGTTTGGTGAATTATATGGATATTGGTCATTAAAATTATGAGTGTTACCAGAAAACTGATGACACTCAAATCCTTGATGAGGACCTCCACAATATTCACACGAGTGTGTCGGTATCACATGATGTGGGAGCTGATGGAATAAATAAGTCGTGTCATGGTAGGAATAGGGATTCTGGTTATAGACAGACCCGTTTCCTGACTCTACCATGCTATAACTGGGACAATTACCACCACTATAAGGACCACCACACCATTTACAATCAAGATGGTGGGGATAAGACATAGAAAGAATCAAAGGGTTTTAGAGGGTAAGGGATAAAGAATCAAAAAGGTGAGAGGGTAAAGGTGAATATTTTTGGTATTTTTGATAAACATTTTGTAAAAATAATCACAAGTAAAACAATACCGAGGCAAAACGACAGTGAACTTAAACCAATAACCACAATGTGACTGGCTTCTTTGAAAAAGGTACACCAATCACAAGAGTACAATGGCAAGTTTTAATCTTTAGTTCGGGAACTTATTAATGGTTATACACCCAGTTGGGTTGTATTCTGCCTTGATTTGCGGTGGTAATATTTTACGTAATTATTATTAACAAGAAAACAAATGTTTTTGGCTTTTTGGGATGTGTGTGAAAAAACTTGGAAATTATTTTTGGAATCGATTCGTTAACCGAAATTGTTCCTTTAAGACTACTCGCAGGGTGGCGGGAGAGAAGAATGGATCTCTCTTCGGTCGCAATTTAATGTCAGAACCTCCGTATTCCACCTGTATAGGTTGTAATCTTAAAGAATCGAAGTAATTTAACTTCACGATTTGTTTTGTTGTTTATGATTTTTTTGGTGTTGTTAACACTTTAGGAAAAGTGTTAATGAACTTTTTTCTGATATGATTAAGATTTTTACAAAAATATTTTTACAAAGTGATGTGATTTGTACAAGGAGGGTTTTGAAAACCACTAAACCTAAATGTTTTTAAAACACGCAACAACCTCCCCGGCAGCGGCGCCAAAATTTGACTCCTCCCAAACTAACCAGTTAACCAAGGGTGCCTGGTCAACTAAGTCAACCTATAAGGAAGGAAGTGATCAATTTATGATCCGTTGAAAGCACAATGTACTCACGGGTCGTTAAGTCCCAACGAGGTTGAAATTGTGTTTGGAAAACGTTCTGGAATGAGTGATTCGAGGAAAGTAACCAGATAATGATTTTGATTTGATTTTTACACTACTAATTGCTTGAAATGATATTGGAACAGTATTAACAAATACAGAAATGCAAATAATCCTAAAAACCTAAATGCGTACTAGAAAGATGGGAATAAGGCAAAATATGAACAAATATAAACTAGAAGGGGTGAAAATGAAACTTTTACAAATTTAAAATTAAAAGAAAATTAAATTAAACAGAAAATTATTTTTTTGATTATTTTAATATTTAAATATTAATTAATTACTAAAACTATTTAAAAGTTAATTAAAACTAATTTATAACAAATCTAAAAAGGATTAAGATTACAAAATTACACTAAAATTTTACAAAATTAATTTCTAAACCTTTAAAATAACTTAAAAGAAATGTAAAAATTAAAAATAAATATTTTTGTCTTTTTCTGAATTAAATATTAATTAATTACTAATTATACTAATCAAACTAATTTAATTAATTTAAATTACTAATAATATTTAAAATGACTTAGAAAATAATGAAATATTTTATAAAACTAGTTAACTAATACAGGAACCTTAAAAAATTATAAAAAGTTTATAAAAACTATTATTACACTATTTTATTAATTATTTACTTAATTACTAATTAAAAACTATTTAAACTAATTTAAATGAGAATAATAGTAAATGAACAGTAAAAACTCTGAAACTAATTTCTAAAAATACTTTATAATTAATAAGAACTAGATAAATTATAAAAAGATACTAGTGATTAAAAATAAACAGTATGTGATTTTCTTTTTGGTTTTTCAATTAAAACTAATTTAACTAATATTAATTATTATAAATACTAAATTAACAGATAAAAATCTAAGAAAATTATTATAAATACTACAAGTGACCAGGACTTATGAAAATTATAAAAATGAAAATTGCTTTTTGAAAAAGCTGAACAATAAGCCAAATGGCTTAAATAGAAGCTATCACTTTTTTAAAAGTGATGATTTTTGGAATTTTCTTTTATAAAACTATTAAACAGCTTAAAACAACAGATTTTTGTGAAAATGGCTTTTGTGAAACTCAAAAATAAGCAGTTTGCAAGCTTATGATTCTCACAGATTATGAAATAAGCTTAAAAAGGTGATTTTGATGATGAAAACTATGCAATGCACACAAGCTAGGGAATAAGCTAAAAAAACAACTTAAAGGAACTTAATTGAGACCAAAGAAGGGAAAAAGCCAGATGGATAAGCCAAAGCAATCAAATAAGCAATTCCAACAACACTGCTCAAACAAACAGGCCTGCAGGCTTTTTGTAAGCTAATTTAAGCTAGGGGCAAAGATGCCAAAGCCCAAAATAAGCTTGGAACCAACAAGCCAGTCAGGTGAGCTTTTAATAGAACCAAAAATCACCCTGTGGGGCCCACTGATGCAGCTTGTGGGTCCCTTGGAAGTTGGGTGAGTCACACTGATGACTCAGTGTAAAGGGTGGAATGGGACAAGCAAAAAGCCAAGAGCAGGCTTATTGAATAAGCTTGAAATGGAAAAACAAACACTGGACTTTTGAGTATGGTGGATAAGCTTCACAATAAGCCAAACCTTACAAGCTAAATCCAAGTGATGAGATTTTTATGAGCTTATGAAAAAGGCTCACCTACACTGATGACTCAGTGTAGGGAGTGGTTTTGAGAAAATGATAAGCAAATTAAGCAGTTATAAAAAGCAATGAATGGAAAAACAAGCATACACATAGCAAGTTAGCCAGAAGGGTTACACAAAACAGCAAAAAACACAAGTTAAAGCCAACTAATGAAGCTTGTGCAAGCTTTTGAACTTGGCTTATGAACCTGTGTACAGGGTAGATTATCTAAAAAGTGCTAAAAGTAAAGCAACAAATAAGCAGTTTAACTAGCTTAATAAAATTAACTAAAAATACCCTAATGAGAATAAGCAGCAAAATATTAATGTCCAAAAAGTACAAGTCCTGAAATCTAATATTAAGACCTAGGGAAAATTGACAAGTTTAATCAAAAACTTTCTACTACAAATTTTGACTTTTTATATGAACATGGAACTTTGACTTAAATGAAATTCTACCCTAATCTATTAACTGACTATATAATATAAAGCTATAATAAGATGAGATTAGGCTAAATTAACAACTAATTAACCTGTGATCATGATTCATGAACTAGAAAGCCTAACTGTTTACTTGTAAATGGGATCAAAGGCTAACTTTGACTTTTCAAAGAAAGACCCCTGGATTTTAAGGTTTAAACAACCTCTTAGGGACCTAGGTGACATGTATCAAGCACAAGAAACAACTAAAACAGGATTGAGCTCCTTGAACCCAACTGTCCCAAACACCCCTTAAAAAGTATTGTTTTGTGATATTCAAAGGTTTTCATTAACTAAGACCAAGTTACTGATTCATGAGTATTTATTATCAAGTTAAAAACCATATGAGTCACAAAAAAACAATATTAACCATAGAAGCAGATGGATCATAGGTATGCAAAATCTTGGCAGTTATGAGTTAAAATGAGCATCAAGCAAACTATTGAACAAGTAATCACTATAACACCTTAAATTACCTAAAATACAGTAACAGAACACAAAATCACTGGAACCAATCACATTAGCCACAGCTACACTAAATTCCAAGAAAATGAGAAAAATGGACTTACAAGTTAACCTGTGAAATTATTGACCAAGAACCATAGAACTACACCTAACCTAACACCTCCCTTGAGGTACTAAACCCATGGGAGTCCAAAATTCATCATGCTTCTTCTGTTTCCTTTCTTTCTTCTTATTTTTGATTTTACAACTATTTTTTGAGATTTTCCTTGAATTTATTGAATAAACTGAGCTAAACTAGTTGAAAGGCCTTGAAAAATTTTAAAAGCTCAATAATAAGCTAAAAGAACTTCAATGGAGCATTAAACAGGTACTTTTACAACTTTTAAGATAAACATGAGAATTTAAAGGAAAAATGCCAAATTCTTAATCCAACAGAGAAAGTTCAAATTGATACTGGAATTGAGTTTAGAATTCACTAATGAAACTTAATACAACATTTGAAGACTAAAAATTACACTGAAAGGGAAAAATTTATTAAAACGACATTACAACTATACTAAGTTACACTACACTAGCTACTAACTCCTTCCTTCTTTCTCTTTCTTAACTTTTATAGACCTTGGTAGTATTCTCTCTCATTCCCACTTCATTTTGAGCCATTGGATGGCTTGGAATTGATCCTGGCCTTTCAATTGGTTTTGGCGGGAAAAGGTTATATAGCCAATTGGCTCTGTGTGAGCAATTGGGGGGTGGTGGGATGTGATGGTGAGTAGAGGTGATCGGTTTGGGCGGTTGAGGTGACTGGCAAGTGGGAATGGGGACTGGTGAAACCACTGGTGGTTTTGCAGTGTGGTTTTGGGGGGGAAAGAAGGTGGGTTTGACCGAAGTCAAATAAAGGGGACGGGGTGGGTTTTATTATAGAAATGGTTATTGGGCTTAGTGGACTGGGAAAGTGATTGGGCCAAAGCAAAAGGGTAGTGTTTGTGTTGGGTTGGGCTGGTTTTGGGCTTGGGTTTATGAATAACAAGGGCTGGTTTGGTTAGTTTTACACAAGGACCATTTTTGTAATTTCTAAATTTTTGAGGGACTGATTTTGCCAACCTTCCAAAGTATCTTCAAGGGTGATTTTGTCAATTGTGAATAGTACAAGGACCATGGTGATAATTTTCCATTTTTGAATTTCCCAGGGACTAATTTTGCCAAATTCGAAACTTGAGGAACCAAATGTGTAATTTCACCAAACTTTTCACCAAAGGATCATTTTTGCCAAAGTTTCATAATTCAAGGACCATACTTGTTATTTTCCAAAAGATTTTAATCCTAGGGGCTATTTTTGACACTTTTGCAAAGTTCAGGGACTAAACTTGTAAACTTTTGAAACTTTTCATCAAAGAACTAATTATGACAACTTGTGATTTTCTAAGGACTTTGGTTGACTTTACTTTCAAAATTAATGCTCAGGGACTAGATTTGACAAGTTTTGAAAGTTGAGGGACTGAAACTGCCAATTGTGCAAACTTTGTTCGTTTTTCATTTGTTTTCAAACATTTTGCATCTAAAACATATAAAACACAATCCTGGGATATTTTCAGTATTTTGACGCATATTTGGGTGTTTTTGGATGTTTTGGCAGTTCATATAAGACAAAAATGATGAGTATTTACACACTCATCATCCACCATCCTCCTTTCTCTCCATTTGTTGATCTAACCCACGCAGCATCTCTGCTGTAGCGTTCTCATCCTTGAGAGCTTCCTCTTGCGTTGCCAATATCTTACTCTTAATTCCTGACTGCAACGTCATGCTCATAACTCGCTCACGTTTAGGCTTAATCCTCTCCTTCCTACTCAACGCATCAGCCACCACATTCGCTTTTCCAGGATGATAGCGAATTTCGCAATCATAATCACTAAACAATTCAATCCATCTTCTTTGGCGCATATTCAGCATCCTTCTGAGTAAAAATATGTTGAAGACTCTTATGATCAGTGTAAACAATACTCTTCGTGCCATACAAATAATGTCTCTAATTCTTGAGAGCGAATACAACCGCACCAAGCTCTAGATCATGAGTGGTATAATTCTTCTCATGGATCTTGAGTTGTAGAGATGCATAGGCTATCACTTTCCCTCTCTGCATTAATACACAACCAAAACCTTGATTCGACGCATCACAATACACCACGAAATCATCTGGTCCATCAGGTAACGCCAGAACAGGTGCATTACACAAACTATCCTTTAGCGACTGAAAAGCCATCCCCTGTTCTTCTCCCCAAACATACTTCTTTTTTTTTCTCTAAGTCAACAAAGTGAGGGGCTTAGCAATTTTCAAAAAATTCGCTATAAATCTTCTGTAGTACCCTGCTAATCCTAAGAAAGAGCGTATCTCAGACGGCATCGTGGGAGCCTTCCAATTCTTGACCGCTTCAATCTTACTAGGATCCACATGTATACCTTCACTATTCACCACATGTCCAAGAAAATGTACCTCTTGTAACCAAAACTCACATTTCGAGAGCTTGGAATACAACTTCTCATTCTCCAGCAACCCAAGTATCAACTTCAGATGTTCTCCATGCTCTTCATTCGTCTTAGAATAGATTAAGATATCGTCAATGAACACAATCACAAACTTATCCAAATAAGGCTTACACGCGCGATTCATCAAATCCATGAATACCACGGGTGCATTTGTCAATCCAAAACTTATCCTCCTCATACACTCTTAGCGCGATTCATCAAATCCAAATAAGGCTATCGCTATCTTCGGAATATCCTCCTCATACACTCTTAGCTGATGATAACCATAACGCAGATCTATCTTCGAGAAGAATCGAGCACCTTGCAACTGGTCGAAGAGATCATCAATTCTAGATTTCTAGGAAGAGGATATCGATTCTTAACCGTTAACTTATTCAACTCCCGATAGTCGATACACATCCGGAATGAACCATCCTTCTTCGTAATGAACAACACAGGTGCTCCCCACGGGGAATGACTAGGTCAAATAAACCCCTTATCTTGAAACTCTTGCAACTACGCAGACAACTCCTGCATCTCCGCGGGTGCTAAACAATATGAAGATTTCGCCACAGGTGCCTCTCCAGGGATCAACTCAATATGGAATTCAACTTGACGGATTGGAGGTAACCCAGACAAGTCTTCAGGAAAAACGCCAAGAAATTCACGCACTACAAGGATATCTCCTATCTTAAGTTCTTTGGATTTCGCATTCTTAAGGAAATTTTGAGTCATTCCTTAAGCTTTCTCCTTGTACCCGAAGTATATCGCCATTCTCTAAAGGAATTCGAACTACCTTTTCATGGCATACAACTTCGGCCTTATGCTTAGACAACTAATTCATCCCTATCACCACATCAAAACTTCCATGTCCAAACTTTATCAAATCAACCATAAAAGGAATACCCTCTAACACTATAGTACACCCACGAATAACTTTATCAACCTCTACTTCTCTACCACCAGCTATTTAAATCACAATAATCCTCAAGCGAACACATACCAGTGATCACTCACGCAAATACATTGCAAACCAAGCGGAGAATGTAAAGACTCATTCGTACAACGGTCAAATTAAGACCATATAAAAACATCGATACTAACAGATCGCAAAACATGTCACAAAATCCAATTGGTGTGTAAATGAGGGATTAAATATCCGTACCAACTTATCACAAACCAACAGTACTCGAAGAATAATATAATATTCATTCACGAAATGAATGTAAGGAATAACCAAAGAAACGTACCAATATCCAATGGAAACAAATCTGAATGACCAACACCTATCACGACGTCGAATAGGAAGAATATGGCATCTGTACCATTATGGTACGAATAGGGATGCCATCCAGAGAATTAGGTATACAAACGGAGAGTCTAGCAAACGAATCAACTTAATGTCACCACATTAGTACCAACCGATAATTGAGGTATCAGCATATGATAGGTAGGATGGAATCTTACCACCTACACCTCAACATATAACTACTGCCCAAACAGTTAAAAGAATACTTCTCTAACCATACAGCCATCATCAACATGATATCACATAACATATACCACAACATATAACAACAAACATCAATCAATGTAATCATGGTCACAAGTCCACGTGTGTGATACCCTTATAATTACGTTCGCGACCATAGTTATAAGGCCTATTCTACACGCATACTTACTTCCAAAACCACACATCTCAATGATAACGCACATATACCACATAGCACCTAATAAACATCACAATCCATGCTATCATACTTGCAAGTCCACTTGTGTTGTGACGCATGTATAATTATGTTGGCCGCCATAATTATCTATGCCCCCTTAAACAAGTGTACTCCCTCCTATGACAACACTTCATGCAAACAATCATCTCACATGGAACAATTCCAACAATCATGTAAACTCTATAATCAAAATCACTCGGATAAGATCGATACAATACTCAAGAGTAATCGTGCTCCAACATGGCTCCAGACGGAAAAATACAATATAAGAATTTCAAATCATGACACAAAACATAAGACGTCCCACAAAGGCTCGGGCTCTACCCTAGCACTTGCCCCTATCAATCAGTTGGGATTAAATCTACTAGACGCCGTAGACTCTAGATCCGAGTCCACCTCTTACTCTTCCTCATACTCATCCTCTTCATTTATCTATCCATTCTTGTTTCCCTCGATCTATGGTAGCGGATGACTAGCAAAACCATCCTTGAGGTTTCTCTCTTCCTCCTCCACACAATATACAAACGCATACAAATCTCGGGGTCTAGCCCAAACCACTCCCCCATCTTCTAGGAATTGGGGACACTTTCCAGGGTACTTTGTGGTGAAGCCTTCCTTATCGGCCACCTTCGTCTCATACTTTTCTATCTCCTTTCCATCCACATTCTCTAAGTTTAACTTCTCTTCAATCGCACACGGAAGCATGCTAGCAGGAACTAGCATCCTTCTATTGATCCGCTTCATCCTACCAACTCTCTTGCAACCCGTAGCGACAACGGTGGTCCAACGAAGCATTTCTCGCGCAGGAGGTGCCATACTATACATGACACACACGATACTAAGTATGGGGTTCGATAGACGTCCAAAACTCAATAAAACATCTCATAAATTTAAGAAAATAACCATATAAAATACCATACTTACAATTAGACCCTATTTGCAACTATATGAGGGACTCCTAGGTTATAGTCTAGGTTCAACAACCTACTTCTCTATAACCAAGGCTCTGATACCAATCTGTCACACCTCGCCAAGGCGGAAACGCGAGTGTGTAACTTCATGGATATCATCACAACACATGGTGTCTATATAGAGAATAACTACATGCACAAAAATAGAGCAAAGTACAGACACAAAGTGTCATAATGATACCCCAAAAGAAAAATAACCAAACCAAACCTCCAAAGGTATCTTCCACAAGGTCAAACAAATACATATCCCAACATATAGATAATTCATTCTCAAATGCAACTAAAGTCTCTTCTAGGCGCTTCCTTCTATCTTAACCTTAGAATGCTCACCTGAAAATGATGCTTAAAAACGTCAACATAATGTTGGTGAGATTCATAGGTTTAAGACACACAATATCACTCAAGGCAACCAGCTCGCTGTGATAATAAAACATAGCAGGACCACAAGTATAGTTTCCATATAGCTAGCATGCAAACACACAACATAAGGCAACCATTGGGACGGAACGCGCCCCCCCCCCCCGATCCAATTTCCATATCCATTATCAATTGGGACGGAACGTGCCCACCGATCCAAGTTTCACATCACACATTAATTGGGGCTGAACGTGCCTACCGATCCATTTATCATCAATTGGGTCGTATGAACGAGCAACGGGATAAGCATCCCCCCAATTGAATCCCACAATTTAACCACATCACATTAACATAACATGTAGCAACACACGATAACCACTTACAAGTCCTTGCATTTATTAGACACATAATCACAGTAACTTAAAATCACAATTTAACACAAGCATCATTCCCATCCCAAGTTTAAAACAAAGTAAAAAATGGGACTATGAACTCACCTTAGTCTTTGCAGCTTCCAATTAAACAATCACAAATCTATACAACAAAATAAAACCCACATTACACGCGACCAAGCTAAAAGCTATAGTCCATGCAATACACATATGATGGATTTCTAAGGTTCATATAAACCACTATGGTTCACCTGGACTCCATACTAAGCACCACCAATCACTAACACTCACTAAATCCCTTGCACAAATAATTTCAGAAAACGCAGAATTTTGGGGTACATTCACCCACATACAATCATGACAAAACAAGCTCCACAACTCACACCAAAAATTTAACATGGTCCCTTATGAGTAGACAAGCTATCCTCAGAAGGCCATGCACTCTAAACACACACAAATACCCATAAGAAAATCAAACTTGACAACTATCAAGATTCGGATCTGAACGCACACCAAAAAGTTTTGACCAAACTAAAATACTTGTACAACTTTTTATCGCGAATTCTTTGCATGGGAGTCTAAGTACATATGAAACTCAACTTCCACAAAAGGGATAACCTATATCTCACATTTTCATACCCAAATCACTACCAAACTTATAACCTAATTTTGTCCTGGTTTCATAGCTTTGACACTTTAACTTGTAAAAATTTTTTGACTGACTTCCGTACCTCGAAATCGATCGTGGTTGGACCTTTTGAAAAGCTCTTTCTCTTAAATATAATTTAGACTCAAAATTCGTGATCTAACTCCTTTCCATCTATTAAATATCTTCGTATCTTTACAGCACTATAATTTTGTCCAAACCCTAACTCATTAACTAACGTGTTTAATGACCAAATCTCTTCACCAATCATTATACTATTATTAACCAATGATCCTAACATGTTTAACACCATTAATTTACAGAATTTTACAAACCCTAGATCCACCATAACTTGTATTACATGAATTATAATAATTAATTGAACATAAGTATTGAAAATTATACCTTAAACTTGAGTTTTAAGCTTTAAAAAGTAAAAACCCTAACTTTTTTCTTCCCTTCCCTCTCTTGAACGACCAAAACCAGAGAAAAAGTGATTTGGGGTGATTTGGTTTTATATATACACTATCCTAATATAATCCTAGATAACCTCCTTAGCTAGGAGTTATAATTTGACTCAAATTTAGTTTCCTTTTCCCCTTAAAATCCCCCTAGTAGATTTTTATACACCATATATATATTTTTTTATTAAAACTCCTTATTACAATTAAAACCTTATACTTTTGGTATTTTATATCATTCCATAACGAAACCTAACGTCTTACGCGATAAACCTTAAATTTTACGACGACTCGGAAAATAATCATTTCCAAAATAAAGTTTCCAAAAATAGATTTCCACACTCTTTATAAACATAACTCATAAAAACAACCTCCTCGTAACTTACTAACGCTCAAATACTTGAACGAAAACTTGTTACGAAAAACCACGAAACACCAAAACTACACAAGTCATTTCTACACCACAAAGGCGATCAAATGAACTCACCCAAAATCAATACTTCCCAAATCATAATAACAATCTCACACAGCAAGGGATTTAGTGCCAACACATGTATCTATCACCATATATCACACGTATCTCACACGTATATCACACATAAACACTTAATTCATACCAAACAAAGTTAAATGAGTTGAGACTATTAGTCAAACTAACCTGTAAAAATCACGGTTGTCACAATTTAAACCCCTAATATATTTTAAGTGTACTCCTAATATTCAACATATGTTTAAGGTATGATGTTGTTTAGGCCCTAATTACTGTGAACTTATAATCTCGTTCTTTGCTTTTATAAAACATGAAGGACCAATATTGTACAAGTAGTTAGTTAATAACCGAAAGTTAGTTATGGCGGTTATGGAAGTTAAGTTAGTTATTTTAGTTGGTTAGTTATTTCGGTTACAAAATACCGAATAGACACATCGGTTCATGAAATCGGTTGGAACCTTATATATAGATGTACATGTACTCGATTACAATAGTTAGACGAAACACTTATTCAATAAATAATTTGCAACTTATTTCGACTCTAGAATTGGGACAACAATTGGCATTAGAGCAAGCGGTTAATACACGCTTGTTTGGTTACCAATACACGTAACGAAAAGACCATAGAAGGAAACACGCTGGGAACAAAACATTTTAAGTAGGACTTGCTTTTTATTTCAAAAGACAACGATTGAATAAGTATAGACGCAAAAAGAAGATAGTGCACGATCTGTTTTTGCGTGGAGTTGCAAACGTCGACATCAAACGAGATTGGTGGGACAAAACTTCGTTGGTGACATCAAAGGGAAAAGGAAACTCTTGACGTTTACTAGGTAGCGTGGAACAAGAGGAATATAAGCGCTAAGGTTCTTTTGTGGTTCGCTGTTAACGCGACATAGGAAAGGAAAAAACACATCATTTTGTGAAGGAAAATGAGTGGGTAAAGAACTTTGTGAAACCGGGATAAACAAGACACAAAGAAGGAAGTACGCGAGGTTTAAATGCGAGAAAGGTTGTTGTGGAAAAAGGTTCTGATATAACCAAGAAGGAAAGAGTACTCAAGGAAATTTGTGGGAAACGCATTAAGGCGACACAAGGATACAACAACAACGACGAGGAAGCAAAAACAAACATATAGTTTGTTTTGGTGAAGGATACCGTGAGTGGTATCAAATTTGTGTGAGGGAAAGGAATTGGATTTCGAAGTAAAGAGACAACAACGATACAACATAGATCACTTAGAAGGAGACCGTGAACAACAAGGTTGGTTGGAAGGATACCGTGAACAAGGAGAGATCTAGGAGACGTTTGTGGAGACGAAATCAAGACACACAAAGGGAAACAAAGCAACGTGTAGTGTGGTATACCGAGAAAAGGAAGAAAGAAATTTTTTTTTGTTTTGGCCTATTGGAACTAAAACCAATTCGACAACACAAAAAAAGGAGGCCGCGTTTTTTTTTTTTTTTTTTTGGTTCAAAGGCAAGCAATTTGAAAAACAAAAAGGAGGCCTTGGTTATTGTTTTGACTCGTTGGGATTCGAAAAAAAACAACAACAAACAAAAGGAAGCCGTGGGGTTTTTTTGTTTTTGGTTCGTTGGGAGAAATAATTCGACAAAAGAAAAAGGAAGCCGTGGGTGTTTTTGGCTTGTGTACGAATTGGTTTGGAAATAGAAAACAACAACGAGGCAAGGAAAACAAGGAACCAACTTGGGAATAACGACGAATCGTTGGTAAACGGTGTTACTAACGCGAAACAAAGGGAATACACTTGTGTTTCAACACAACATCGAGGTCACAAGTTAAATTTTCTGGATTTCTACTTTATTAGATAGTATAGAAGTATTATTTTGTACTATTAGGAAATCCCGAGAACTATTTATTGATCCCGTATTATTAGGATTCTCGGAAAACTATTTCTATTCCCATATTAGTAGAAATATCATACTGGTTAGGATAATTCCCATACGAATTAGAAGGTGAAGATAATAAGCACTTATAAGATGGCTGGTGGCGATACAACAAACACATCAACTACACTAAAACCCGTAACACCTATTGCACAATATCAATGCCCTAAGTTGAAAAACACAAACTACACGGTTTGGGCTATACAAATTAAGGTTATACTAGAAGCACATGGTTTATGGGAAACGATAGAACCTAAGGAAAACACGCAAGTAGATAATAAGAAGGACAAGGCAACGACGGCCTTGCTATATCAAGCGTTGACCGAAGATGTGATTTTACAAGTAGCAAGTTGTAAAATGGATAAGGAATTATGGGAATCGCTGAAGAAGAAACACGTTGGAGAAGAGAAAGTGCAACAAGCACGGTTACAATCATTGATGATTGGGTTTAACACACTTCAAATGAAGGAGGATGAGACGATGGATGCATTTACGGATAAACTAAACGGCAATGCCACTAAGACGAAAGAATTAGGGAAAACCATGGATGAATCACTTTTAGTACGAAAACTATTAGATTCCACACCAGATAGGTTCATTCAGATAGTAGCATCCATAGAACAAACAAATGATCTCGACGATATCACCTTAGATGAGATCACAGGAAAACTCAAGGCGTTTGAGGAAAGGATAAAACTCCGGAAAGGAGGACAAGTGGAAAGCCAGGAGAACTTATTATTCGCACATGGCGAACACTCGGGAAAAGGAAGAAGATTTAGTAAACATGGAGGTAGATCAAATTTTTCATGAGGAAACTGGCAGAATAATAGAAACAAATATAACTCAAAAGGAGGAAACTTAAATTACAAAGGAAACTCAAATAGGAATAAAGGTAATTGGGATTTGAGCAAAGTACGATGTTTCAAGTGTCAGAAACTTAGAAATTATAAGAAAGATTGCAGAGGAACATCGACAACTCAGGAACAATCAAACCTTATCTTAGAAGACGATGAACCATCACTATTAATGACTACACACGAAACTGAAAACGAGGAAGTGTTGTTGAATGAAGGACAAATTCAACCCGGAAAATAGGCTTCAGCAGATGCAAGCATATGGTATTTAGATAATGGTGCAAGTAACCATATGACGGGAACCAAGAGTCATTTTAAGGATATTGACGAAAGCATATCAAGACGCGTTCGTTTTGGAGATGGATCGTATGTGGAGATAAAGGGTAAAGGCTCTATATGTTAGGTTGTAGGAACCAAGAACAGAAGATAGTTTCGGATGTATATTACATTCCGAACCTCAAGAGCAACATACTAAGTCTAGGACAACTCACAGAGATAGGTTGTAGGATCATCATGGATGGAAACAAATTGACTTTGTATGATAAGAGCAAGAAGTTGTTGATGAAGGTTGAAAGATCTAAGAATCGACTTTACAGTATTAAATTACAGATAGAAGCACCTATATGTCTCTTAGCAAATATAGATAACCAAGCATGGTTATGGCACGCTAGATTAGGTCATCTGAATTTTGACGACATCAACAAGATGACTAGGAAGGGTCTAGTGGAAGGAATACCAATAATAAATCATGCTGGTCAGATTTGCGATGCATGTTTATTAGGAAAACACAGTAGAACACCATTTCCAAATCAAGCTAAATTCATATCAAAGAACCCGTTGGACTTAGTATACGGAGACCTCTGTGGTCCTATAAGTCCAGCCACACACTCTAGCAAGAAACTCATTTTCTTGTTAGTGGACGATTGTACACGTTTCATGTGGGCCTACTTTCTGACGTCGAAAGATCAGGCATTTAGCACTTTCAAGGAATTTAGACAACAGATAGACATGGAGTTAAGAATGAAATTAAGGATGCTAAGAACAGATAAAGGAGGTGAATTTACATCTAATGAATTCACCAAGTACTGTAAGGAAAATGGAATAGCACGACAGTTGACAACACCTTACTCACCACAACAAAATGGAGTAGTGGAGAGAAGAAATAGGACAGTGTTATCAACTACGAGGAGTATGATGAAAGCGATGAAGTTACCCTTAACTTTTTGGGTGAAAGCAGTTAAACATGCCATTTACATACTCAACAGGGTACCTACAAGAGCCCTGGTAGATAAAACTCCATATGAGGCACTCTACAACAGAAAACCAAATCTGAAAAACCTAAGAATATTCGGATGCACAGCTTATGCAAAGATAACGATACCTCACTTAAATAAGATGGACGAGAGAAGCATACCAATGATTTACTTAGGTGTAGAGGAATGATCAAAAGCATGTAGGTTATATGATCCAATAGCAAAGAAGAAACATGTTAGTAGGGATGTAAAGTTTATGGAAAAAAAACCGTGGGATTGGGATAAAGATGGAGAGGATACAAGTGCCGAAGACACATTTTGGGCTAGTTTTGTGGTAGAAGGAGTTGACAATGAAAAAACTACACCAGTCAACACAGAAATCAATGATATTGTTGATAATACGTATCAGGAATAGGATCCGATTCGTGATCCAGTTTCACCAATCACACCACCGACATACACTTACAACCTACACTCAGACAAGGAAAAAGAAGAAGCTACTGTGAGCTCATTAGGAAGCTCAGATCATAGATTTGATGATAGACCAATACAAGGTTTCAAGGCAATCACAGAAATCTACAAGGATGCACGTGAAGTAGAAAAAGAGAGTTTATTTTTCAAAGAAGAAGAACCCCGTAATTACAAGGAAGCATCAACAGACAAGAAATGGATTGAGGCCATGGAGATTGAATTGGATTCAATCAACAAGAATAACACATGGACCCTTACTACATTGCCGGCAAATCAAAAGGCAATAGGACTCAAATGGGTTTACAAAACCAAGAGGGATGCAAAAGGAAAGATCATCAAATACAAGGTACGGTTAGTAGCAAAAGGATATGTACAAGAACAAGGAATAGACTTCGATGAAGTATTTGCACCAGTTGCTCGGATAGAGACAGTTCGGTTGATATTAGCATTAGCAGCATATCATGGTTGGCAAGTACATCACTTAGATGTAAAATCAACATTTTTACATGGAGATTTGAAGGAAGAAGTCTACGTTACACAATCTGAAGGATTTATTCAACAAGGAAATTCATGGAAAGTCTATAAGCTTACTAAAGCTTTATATGGCTTAAGACAAGCACCAAGAGCTTGGAATGTGAAGCTTGATCAAACCTTAAAGTCATTAGATTTTAAGAAGTGTAATCTCGAACAAGCAGTTTATACAAAGAGAAGCAAGAATTCTACACTCATAGTTGGAGTCTACGTAGATGATTTGATAATCACAGGCACTCTAAGGAAGGAATTAGAAGTATTTAAATCCCAGATGGAAGAAAAATTTAAAATGAGCGACTTAGGATTGTTAGCTTATTATCTTGGGATAGAAGTTACACAGACAGGAGGAGAGATTACAATCAAGCAAACAGGTTATATTAACAAGATCTTGAAGGAAACAAGTATGACAGATAGTAATGATACGAAGATACCAATGGATTCCGGTACTAAGTTGGTCAAGGCGGAAGATAAAAACTCAGTTGACGCAACTTATTACAGAAGCTTAATTGGAAGTCTCAGGTACTTACTACATACAAGACCAGATCTTAGTTACTCAGTCGGACTACTCAGCAGATTCATGCAAGACCCGAAGGATCATCACTTGAAGGCAGTACAGCAAGTAATCCGATATATCAAAAGAACAAAGGAGCATGGCATAATATACAAGAAAGAAGGCGGCTGCAAGATTACAGGTTACAGTGACAGTAGTTATTACCAATCAAGGAAAAGGAACTACTGGGATAGTATTTTATTTTGGAGAATCACCTATTACCTGGTGTACTCAGAAGCAACCAACAGTGGCGCTCTCATCATGTGAATCAGAATTCATGTCGGCTACTAGAGCAGCATGTCAAGCCTTATGGTTAAAGCGACTACTTAGTGAATTAACTGGATGGGAAGAGAAAAGGATAACGCTGAAGGTGGACAACATTTCAGCAATAGCACTTGTCAAGAACCCAGTTTTTCATGGAAGAAGCAAGCACATCGACATTCGCTATCATTGCATTCGTGAATGCGTAGAGAATGGGCACATCAATGTGGAACACGTCAGTGGAGAACTACAAAGAGCAGATATTCTAACAAAGGCTCTACCAAGATTGAAGTTCGTGACTATGCGACAAATGCTCGGAGTTCAAGATTTAGGACGAAGCAACGATCAAGATTAAGGAGGAGAATGTGAACTTATAATCTCGTTCTTTGCTTCTATAAAACACGAAGGACCAATATTGTACAAGTATTTAGTTAATAACCGAAAGTTAGTTATGGCGGTTATGGAAGTTAAGTTAGTTATTTTAGTTGGTTAGTTATTTCGGTTAAAAAATACCAAATAGACACATCGGTTCATGAAACCGGTTGGAACCTTATATTTAGATGTACATGTACTCGATTACAATAGTTAGACGAAACACTTATTCAATAAATACTTTGCAACTTATTTCGACTCTAGAATTGGGACAACAATTACTGGATCATACCTTATCAAAGAAATCAAAGGTGATTCACGGCTGATATGATTGAAAGACTAACATTGAATATACCTAACCATACTATTTTAAGGTGACTCGCCACCAAATTAAATGGCATGCCACAAATTTAATCTTAATCTTTTTATGCGCCCAAAATACGCTGTAGCAAGTTAGCAACCCCAAAAGAAGAAAATAAATAACATCATATCTTTTCAATTAAACACATAAGAATTTCCATTGTGATGGCCATGTCAAAGATGACATAGACAGACAAAATTCCCCAATTTCCATTTCGAATACAGCTAACCGCCATCGCAAACATCACTTGCTGCGTCATCCACATTTCACAGCTCTGCAATAATAGTAATGACAGTGAGAGCAATGCCACAACATACTCAAACAGGATAGAATCTCGAGTGACATGATTACCAACGATCTACACTGATTGCCGATATGCATGCTGTCATACCCTTATAAAGTAAAATTATTAAATAAAAATAAAACCTTAATTAAAATATATATATCACCCATAAGAATTACAATACTTATTAATTTAAGGTAAGACCACATGATGCAGTACATGATATATACATGTCACTAATTAACCACGTCAAACCTTTGTTTCTTTTGCGATTTATATGTCTTGACATGTTCTTGTGCGTTTGTGTGGTTGCGAATTGTATAAGATATAGTGTCATTGACCCAGCAGATAAATCAAAGGATAAAATTTCATAAGAAGAATCTTTTGGTATGAATCAGTTATTCTTGCCACCCAATACTAACATATTATTAGCAAGTCCTTCTAGGTGTTCCTTGCAAAAACTATTAACTAACATAATATGAAATGTAACCAACAAATAAAAAGTTAGATTTGGATGCTATATATGTCGCGGCTGATAAAATGATCAACTCCTTATAAAGACGAATGCAGAAAGTTGTGTAGATACGGGTCAATAAAATGAAAATATTGTTTCACATATAAAACATGCCGTAAGCCCGTAAACATGATGGGACCGAATTGATGTTAATACTTAAAAGGAAATCCTGTCTTATTTCTTTCGCTTAACCCAAGATTAATAATCAAATACGGCATAATACTTGACTGCTTCCAACCTGTATTTATACCTTTTAATCATGTGAATAATATTGCTACATGATTTTATTTTTATAATACGAGCATGCAGATTTGGAATGTGGCATCCCTAGGACCACATTTCAGTTAGGTTTTATATTTGATATAATATGTGGTCTAGATATGGCAATCTGAAGTGTAGTTATGATATGGATTTGCCAATTGTAAAGACAAGAGACAAGAATCCTATACTATGATTTGTGAAACAAGTTGTAATAGATAACTAACATGACTAAACAGCTAAACATGTTAAAATGATGTAAACAGACTAACATACTCATTAATTAATGTATGTACATGAGTTGGAAAGCCCCTGTGGCATTTTGGCAGCCACTTAAGGGGTAGGCGAGCAACAAACGCAACACATAGAACTTAAATATATTACACAAATGTATTTAATCATTAGGAAGAATGGGAGTTGCAACAAGAAAAGACTATATAAATCACTTATGGACAACATATAACAGAAAGTAGGTGTTTATCATATAAACAACAGTCGTAAATCATTGAGGATCAAATTCAGAATCTGAGCTATGGAAGATATTATTCTGTTCTTGTTTGCATCTTTCTTTACTTATTTTTATCTCATATTAAAATAGGACTAATTCTCTCTTTGTTTAATTGGATTTCTAGTAGGAGTAAAAAGTCTCTTGTAGTTGGATAGATTGGTTTAGTAATCCATGTACCCTCTATCCTCTATCTTGTAACTGTTCGCCTAGCTTCTTGCTAGTTCTATAATATAATCGCTGTTCAAATAAATCTTAAAGAGGAAATTCCATCAATGGATAAGGCCTAGGAGAAAGTGGTCGTCACGGAGTTTTTGTTCTTTTAACATCAGAAAAGAAATAGACAAACATACTGAGACTATCATAATTATTTTTTGGACTATACAAAGTACACAATACATAAACAAAAAGCATGTCTTCTAAATATCGTAACCAACAATTAGACTGCCTGCTTCTACTATTATACTCAGCTAGAATGTCGTCATTCAAGATGCTGCACCACTTCAATACATCAATGTTGCAAGGCCAAGGTTGACATAGTTGGTACTTCAATTAAAACAGCCAAAAAAAACAGAAGTATATGCTAGGATGTGACTTGTGAGTTAAAAAACATAAAAAATGAGCGCCACAAACCCAACTAAAGGTAGGATGTCGTACTATACTGCCTATTTCATTTGTAAATATCAGCTACGATAGTATCAAATGAAACTGATAAACGAAGTCATACTTTAGCTACTGTTTACCAAAGGGCTTTGGCTCAGTTGGTACTCATCTCCGAAAAACCCATGGGCTCACTGGAGAGATTTTTGTGGATAAAAGGTCAAGGGCTCGAGTCTCGGCTCTTGCTCACTCCAGTTGGTGCCCCACTGGGCCAGGAGAGTTGCTGGAGCTATTCTTTGTGGGTGGACAATGGCTGATGCCAAAAAGGCACCCGGGGTCAAAGTGTTCCCGTCAATTCACACTTTTTTTTTGGAATTCCTAACAATGTTATACAGAAACTAGTGTATATGATGTTATACAATTACTAACTGGCTTAAAAAATTTCACCATCATCATTAATCTATTGTGGCAAGAAGTAGGAAAGTTTAACAAAAGTCAAAACCAGCGCCTCCACAAGCCATTCTGTGTTTTTGTGAGTGCAGAAATAGGTACGTGTCAGAATGCCGGTATACGTGTCACATGTCCCTTATTACAAGGCTATATAGCATGTATGTAGCAGATATTTCACATACAAGGAAATTGTTGCAAGTTTCATGGACATACAACTTGTCCCACATTTTGAGACAAGATTCTGTCAAAAGGTTGATTAATGCAAACAAAACATGATCTGAATAGGTCATGGATGACCAAATAGGATGCGATTCTGAGTGAGATCATCGTATATTCTACACTCATTCCTACAATAAAAAGAATCTAAGCATAGGTCCAAGCAAGGGGAGAAGATATTCTGGAACGAGAAGCATTTAAGATCTTCTATTGTGGTGCCTCCACGAACAAAGAACAAAAGGTGAGGATAAATGCCACGTGGTGACAATGACATCAATGATGACATGGACAAACAAGTACCCCGTTATTAACTTTTGGACATGTAGCTTCTGTTGTCCCAATTTCTAGATAGATATTTTAAAGTTGCAAAGTGAAATGAATAAGTAAAAGTTTATCTAATGTCTAACCATTAAATCGAGTATGTACATACATATATATAGGTTGTGAATCGGTATGATTCAACCATTGCAACCCTTCGGTTTTAGTCCCAACCGAATTACCTAATAACTAACTTTCGGTTATAAAGTTTCTAACTAACATATTTGGTCCTTCGAGTTTATATCATTACATAAGAAGCAATGGAGCGAGATTATTTGGTTCACAGCTTCTTGTTTAGTGATCGAAGTCAACTGCATGTTATACTCACTAGCAATATTCACTTTGCTTACCTTTTCATACAACTCAAAAAAGGAAGTTCGACATAACCTCTGTCTAGTGAAATTACTTAGATAAGCCAGAAAAAAACCAAAACATGTAGGTAGGATTATGTATCTCGTTAAGCCTTATAGGTGTTAAATTGAAATATTAGCAACAAACATGTGTGAAGTTACTCTAACCCCAATGTTATAACATTGAAGTCCCCTCTAAAAAATACTGTAGTAAGGAACAATATAAGCATAAAACTTAGTATTATGGGTCAAAATGTTCGAGAGATGAATATGCACATGTACCCAAGCTATAAGTATTCATCTACAGAAAATCACAATAATGAAGTTGACCCATAGTTTTTGTTTGGGTTAACCATGGTTTCCGACCTCTTTGCCGACTAATTGTAACAAAAGAAACAATAATGTATTCTATCTTTCACTATTTTATATATAAGACTGCAATCTATTACCAATTGTTGCCTGCAAATCTGATAGCAACTACCACCAGCTTGTATGCAGGTTGTCTTGGACTCTTGGTGGCGTATCAGTTTGTATCTTAATCATTTCTTACGTTCTTGTCATTTTCAGCCCAATTTCAGCTTTATTTTAACTTCTTGATCACAGGAACGCTGACCAACTGAATGTTAATAACTTCAGTACACAAGCACCTCAACTAATATCCAAAGAAGCATGGATTTGATGCGAGGCCTAGAGAAGCCCATAAAAAAGAAGAAAAGTTAGCCCACACGGAGTATTAGCTAGGTCCATGTGAAAGAACTAGCTAATTGTTTGAATGCAAAATTTTGATCTTGGTCAAGAATATACCTCATATTTAGTAACTATCCGACATGGCTTCTTAACTATTAATCGACGTACATGTTTCAATTAGTGGCAACATTTACATGGATTACCATAAATTGTATTAGTATCATTTAATGACAAATCAAGAGAGGAAGTTCCATATGACACCAACTTTTGTGGCATTATTCCAATTAAGTCAGAAACTGCACTTCAAAAAGAAAGAAAAAAAGCAACTGAAATCTCAGTAAGCTTTTATATATATATCTTACCAGTTGAAATTACAGATGATATATGACTGCTGGTCTCAATTATTAAAAGAAAAAAATAGCTAGACCATGTTACCCTAGTAATAATATGAAAGAAAAAAAAGGATAAATGTATCATTTTGATCATTTCCGAGCAGGTATGTTAACACTGACACTGACACGTAGAACTATGTATGTGATATGTATATGACATAAAAGGTTGATACCCAAGATGTCACAGCCCAAGGTTTTTGATCTTGAACCCGTCATAAGCCGGCTGTTCCATTTAATTTACCCCCTTTCATAACAATACTGGACACAAACCCAGCGCAGCTAAAGCCACTACATAACTTGGAAATCGTATGTCACGTGACTGATGACAACAGAAGACCAAATCCATAAAATATTTCGGATTACATGGTAACGAGAAACAATCACAAAATAGTGATAACAATAATAGAACAAAGAAATTAATAATAGTACGTAATAGAATAGAAACTCAGCTTGTCTCAATTCATAGTTCTCAGATAAACATTGGGAATTTGCAAAGATATACATACCTGCATAGATCATACTGCCACGTGTCCATATACTACTACAAGGATGTCTGCTAAATGTTCACACAAAGTAGTAGTTCCGAATCCCCTGCATGACAAAATTAGACGGATGGATATATTCACACGTATAATGCCTTCAGAACCAACGGATCGATACTTCAACATCTAACAGTTTAGTGCAAACAATGTCAATAAAATAATATTAATAGCGACAAAAGCATTGTCACGTGAAATAGCACATGTGAATGCTCAAATACCATATAATCTCGATTTTAGGGTACAATATCACTGACTCTACGCTGATTACCAGATGAAATTCATGTTGTGTATATTAAAAAACATCATCTTCAGGAGAAAATATACATGATACGTGTAACTTACGATGACTAGGACAGACAGCTTCTCTACATGTACCTTTCTTGTTGACCGGTATTCACCCAACAGACTGTTAGTACTAATCAAAACTATCAGTTCCAGCGTAAGCCACGACACAGTAATATTTAAGGTAGGATGTTTCATATCTAAATATTAGCTAAAAAATGGTCAAACAAAACCAACAAAGTCATATATTAGCTACTATTCGCTGCTAATTCCATCATACTTTAGGTTGAGCATTTGTACAATGTTTAATCAGGTTTAAAAATTTTACCAACACCGTTCAAGACAAAGCTTTTAATGCCGCCCAATATCCTTTCCTTTTCCAAATATTTTTACGAATAAGCATCATTTGATGTCAATTCGAAGAAGGAAGTTCCATATGGCACCAATTTTTTTGACATTACTCAGACAAAGCCTAGAATAGTGCAATATAATTGAAGCAACTAATATGTCAGTATAGCTTATATTCAACTCCTAGCATTCAAGATATAAAGATAAATATGATTGTTGAGCCTGATTACCAAAAAAGAAGAAATTACTAAATCCATATTAAAAGAAGAAATTACTAGATCCATGTTATTAAATGTATATATATATTATGATCTTTATCCTTCTAATAAAGCGGGCATGCTCAAACTCGTTGACACGTATACAGTCTGTTTTTTAGTGTTTGTATCAACATAAAAGGGTTAATACCCTGGCTATCACAGCACAAGGTTTTTAAGTTTGAACCCGTCATAAAGCTAGTGTTCCAGTTATTTCTTATCTTAACAAGACGGGACACAAAATCAGTGTAGCTAAGGCCACTATGAAACTTGGAAATCGTATGTCACGTGACTGATGACAACAGAAGACCAAATCCCTTAATATATTGGTATTATACGGGGACTATAAACAGTCACCAAAGTACTAAGTTGATATCAGTAATAAGACAAAGAAATAATAATAGAATAGAACCTCACTTGCTCAAGTCATAGTTCTCAGAATAAACTTGGGATACCTGCATAGATCATGCTGCTGCGTGTCATTACCACGAGGATGTCTGCTAAATGTTCTGGAATCCAGATCCCCAGCATGCCAAAATTAGACACACAGCTTCACCTATACAATCTGTGCAGTACGAATGCATACCCCAGTTGAATCCAAACAACGCCAATAAAATAATAGTGATCGTGACAAAAGCATTTTCACATGAAGTCACACATGCATGTCAACGCAGGCTGTAAACCTTAAAAAATACAAAAAAAGAATTTCACCCACAGAGAAAAGAAGTCGTGATGTAACCAACAATGAAGAGGAAAGACTCCTTCTCAACATGTACATTTCTTATTGGTCAATGGATTCTATGTCAGTGGACTCTAACAACAGTAAACATTTCTGTGTGCGTCACCCACAAGACTGCTGGCTGATATCCACCCAAGATACTTTTTCTTGTTGATCAAAACATATCAATTCCAATATTAACTATGATACTGAGCTTTATCTAAGGTAGGATGTCTACATGAATAAGCATCAGCTAATAATATTAACTGAAACCAAGAAAGTCATATTTTAGCCACAGTTAACTGCCGAATAATTTACCATGATTCTTTATGTTGAATAATTGTACAATTACTAATCAGGTACGCTAATTGCACCTCATATATATTCTATTGTGGCAAAATAGACCAGGTTAGCAGAATCTCTGTTGGCTCAGCACTGTCATAAGCGGTATTTGGCTATTAAAAACTGTGTATGTGAGAGTGGTAGAAGTAGTACGAGTAGGAATGCATGAATATGTACGTGTCATATGCCCCTTATTACAAGGATACTATGTATGTAGTAGCTATTCAAACACATACATTTATAAAAGGAAATTACTGCAAGCATTAGAGACATAATCTGATCAACATAATGAATCTTTAGATTCTGTCAAGGAGTTGAATGCACAAAAAACATGAATCAAATTTATACTAATAGATCATAAATGACCTAATAGGATGCAATCCTGAGTGAGATTGTCTTAGTTATTGGACTCATTTATAGAATGAATATAAATCCAAACACATAATCAGAAACTGTTTTAGATTCTATAATGCAGTGCCAGCGATTAGAAGCTTCATAAATAGTAGTATGCCCGTGGTTTAGCAGATACAACATTAGTAGGAAATCAGGTGATAAAGTTCAATAAAACTACTTTTTTGGCATGAATGTGAAAAGGTTGGAAACCGATATAGTCTGCTACAAAATTCGATCTAATCGGCCACAAATTCGAAGGTAGGGTGTAACTCTAAATGTTAACTCCAAAATTATCAGCTAGACTGATAATATGGAAATGATTAACATGCCTAAAACAAAAGCAAGACATGTGGTAAATCCAAATTTTTTTATTAGGAAAGAGAAAATGTCTATGACGTGTTAATCGCTAAATTGATTAGGCATAAGTTTAGGCACATGCAAGCTTTACACATCTACTATAATTATATACTAGTAATAGATCAACGGAACAAAAGGTGAGGTTACATGACACATGGAATGACATGGAGAGACAAATCTCAGTTATTCCGTAAGTTTTGGACATGCAACATCTTAATTTATGATCGACATTGGCTAAATGTTCTAATTACTAGCAATATTCACTTGGCTTTCATGTTGATATTATCATCAATTTAACAACTAATCAAAGTAGGTTGAACATCAGCTAAAATGTAATCATTAGTTTGATGTAACGCCTATACAAGCATGTTTGATGAAAGAGCTATTTTAGTTTGATGGTCCATGGGCATGAACCAACTGCTTTAAAATATTCTTCTCAGTCAATAAGATGCCTCTCTATAGTTTTAAAAGTTGAATATGAACCCATTTGACAAGTAAATATTTTAGACCTTAGGAACTCAAAAATGTCATCCTTGAGGAGCCAAAGTTTGTTGCCAAAAACCATTTCGGGTTTAATTTACCCTTGCAAGAAAATGCAATGACATGCCATTAATGTCCTGAATCTTAGCTTACCGTCTGCCTTCTGTTCTGTGAGATTGTTATCAATTAGTAGCTAGCCTTTAACATTTAAAACCTCTAGCTAGGTCAAAGAGATATGTTATCAATTAGCAGCTAGCCTGTCAAGAACATAGTTAAAAAAGACCTGATACAAGAATTTAATCTAGCCAGGTTGCACATTTTGTGAAAGAGATGCAGATGACTGACACATCCAAATGACCATGCAACTCTTGTGTATTACTACTGGTAGAACGGCTACTATCCATTCGGATGCATTCAGAAGCAACGAAACACGTCTTCTCTGCAGAGCTTTCAAATAGAACTGCTGGATTCTCAGTAGAATGGCAGCTTCTGTTAGAACTGTGAAAGGAGCAGAGTTAGAAGCCATGTGGACCACATGAGTTGTTGGTGCTCAGCTCCAAGTTTAGCCAACTCCACCAGCCTATGCATGATAGTTAAGAGTTAACTACCAGAAGCATAGCAACCATTTTCAGAACTTCGGTTAAATTCCTCGAAAGGTAAGCCCATATTCATGCCTACCAACGAAAGCGTTTTCAGCAATGGGGTTTCAGTTACCGTGTAAACCCAGACCGATCCTAGTTTTCTCACATTAGGCAAGACCATATACCCTGATCTGTACCTTTACTAAAAGCTTCAGGGAGCAAGACCCTAATCCTAAGAACACATAAAAAAGGGTAATACAATTGGCAACTTCTAGGCAGTCGCAAGGTCTACAATAAAAGACGAAAAGTTTATCTAGTAATGAATTCAACTTACTATAGACAATTCAAATAAGCTAACACAATAAGTGAGAAGCACGCATGGATAAGCCATTGTGCACTGTGTTTCTAAATATTAGAAGCAATATAGCAGATAACAGACATATATCAAGTTACATCAAAAATTTGAAGCAGTACCACCAACGGATGCCCCCCTAATGTTCCTAAAAGCGCTACTTGCTCACAAAAACACTTTTTCTTTCCCTCTAATGTTCCTAAAAGCGCTACTTGCTCACAAAAATATTTTTTCTTCCAAAGCCAAATTAAAGAACACTATCATCAGTCAAATCACATCAATGTCAAAGGTATAATCCATAAGAAACTAATATTTCCACATCCATTATTACCTCGACTTTGTAACATATATGTACCAATCTAATGTCACTAATTTGCAGGTCCAACTCAAGTCTAAAGGAACAGTGTGTCCACCTGGCAACATGTATAATCTATGACAAAAAGAAAAAATTTCACATCAAAGAAGATAAAGATAAATAAATAAACATTTAAAAAATACATATTATCTTGATTACGAACTGTATCAAGTAATTTGTGAAATCATCCAACTCAGAACTTTCCTACAAAATTGCTATATTACTACTAAAATAACGAGTCCATGCACATCCTGTATAACTTAATCATCCCATGTAACAAGAGACCAAAAACCACAGTTGCACTTCAGCGAAGCAACTTCAAACAGCTCCAAAACATCAAAACCCATTTCCCATCGTTTGAAGAAGCATAAGTATCCTGAAAATAGAAGCTTTTAGTTTTGTAAAGCCTCTGCCAACACTGGGAGAAAAAGATGGGGGAAAGCAGATTTACCAAAAAAAATGAGAAGAAATATCAATCCTCTTCCATTGGGACATCTGGAATGTCAAATCTGTCTTCGTCTATAGTTTTGTTGATCACAGAAATAGGAGAAGGTGATGCCGAGTTAAGGAAAAATAAACACAATGCAAGATGGTTTATAATGCGAGTATAGTCTACAAAAAAGCAAGTCTTCTCATATAAATCTATAGACCACAATTTGATAAGTTTGACCCATTTACTGGAAATGGGTGGATTCGGGTTATAGTCTAAATCATTTTAGAACAGGCCAAATTTGGTAAACCTCGCAAGGTGTCAATGCATAAAAAACTCCTAAATTCATTATATTTGTAATATTAGATTATTACGGAAATTAAATAATTACTTAATACATATTTGACAAACAAGTTATTATATTATGTTATGAAAAATTAGTAATCTGAGTCAACCCAACAAAACTTATGTTTTGCCCTTTGCATTGCGCATCCATTTAGTGTTAATTTCATAACAACAACAACAACAACAAACCCAATCCCGCCGAGGCAGGGTATGGGGGAGGTAGAACGTAGGCAGATCCTACCCCTACCCCAGGAAACTCCTGGCGTAGAGAGACTGCTTCCAAAAAGACCTCCGGCATGTGCAGGTGTGCGGGTGACAGAGTAAAGCAAAAGAGAGCCGAAAACGACAGAAAAACAAGCAAAAGCAGGCAATACAAGAAAAGAAAAGCAGGCAAAAA
>LBNU01004144.1:0-13138 GCA_014162995.1 Artemisia annua | reverse complement strand
ATTGTCAATGTTGCCTATGCAATTGTATTATGTGTCGTTCATAAGTTGCTTAATCTCTACTTTTAGGCCACACCATGTAAGCATTGGGGAAATAGCATTGTTAATATTTGTAGAGATTTGTAGAGTTTGAAGATTAAGTGTGTGACAAGCATTGTAGATTATTTGGTATACACTTTTTGGTTATTTTAATTGCCAGAATCATAAGTTTCGTATTGGATTACCTATTTCACGTATTTCAAGATAGTCTCTTCAGCTTTTTGTGATAATTATTAAAGAAGATATACAAAAGGACCGCTTATGGCGGTAAGTCCTTTTCATTACTGTGAGCGTTTTGCAAGAAGCATCATTGTATAGAGGTCCATAATACAAGTTTTATAAATAGTTAAAGGCTTCTTCTGTATAACGCGATTGATTTTGGAGAATCCTCATTTTTCATAAAGGTACACTAGGAGAATACGTGAGGGTTATTAATATATTACAGGGGGAAGACTCGTGTAACCGGTCCACAGTAGGATCTCAGAGTTTTTCTCGGTAGAAAGTTGGGCTCACCAGGGATCTGCATTAGCCCCTTACTCTCCTCGCCTTTGATTTCTAGATGAGTTATCTAGAGGATACAAGAGGCATCCCGTGGACATGATTTTCGCGACGACATTGTGCTGGGTGCAGGAATCGGCGGAAAGGGTAAAAAAACCTTGACATGGAGAGGAGGTCTTGAAGACAAAGGCCTTCGGGTGAGAGAGAGAGAAGCCGAATACCTAGAGATGTGATTTTGGGAGGATCGAGTGACACCACCAGGATATTGATATCAGGTATTGGTGACCAGATACCTGCCACCAAAGAAGCTTTTAGGGTATCTAGGGTGCGATGATTCAAACAAATCAGGGAGGATAGAGAGACGATAACTCACCGGATTTAGAACCGGAATTAGAGCTGGCTGGACGAGATGAGGCGCGGCGTCAGGAGTACTTTGTGACAGGAACGTTCCTTAAAGTAAAGGGAAAATTCTATAAGGTGGCGGTTAGACCGGCTATGTGTACGGGTCTGGAGTTGGCCTATCCCAAGGCCACAAGCTAACAGGGTAGAGGTGGCAGAACTGAGAATGGCAAGATGGACTTGTGGTAAAACTCTGCGTGACATGATCCCGAACGGAGTCTTTAGAGCTAGACCGAAGTCGAGAATATTATCTCGAAAGATGAGAAGAAGTTGAGGTGGTTCGGTTCATGTCAGGAGGAGGACACAATCAGCGCCGGTTATCGACTTAAGCTCGACATGAAGGAGCCTGCTCTTGACCGAGGACATGACCTCAGATAGGAAAGCGTGGAGAGATAGAATTAGGATCTGCGGGTAGTTCCGGCTGGTGTTAGTGGTTTAGGTGTTTTTGGGTGTTAGGCTTGTTAGGCGCTCCTTTGTTGACTTGCCCCTGCTTGTTTTGGTTCCTTGTTTGCCTTGCCTTAGTCTAGGCCCCTTGGGTTGCTTTGCCTTGCCCTGTTCCCTTTAGCCATGCCTGCTTTTCTTGCTCTTGTTGCCTTAGCTTTAGGCCCCATGCGTTGCTTTTGCTCTGCCTGTTGTGCTCCCTTTGGTTCCTGCTTCAAAACAAGGAACAAAAAAAAAAAAGGGAGAAAACAAGCAAAAAAAACAAAAAAAAAAAAAAAAAAACAAAAAAAACAACAAAAAAAACAAAAAAAAAAAAAAAAAAAAAAAAAAAAAAAAAAAAAAAAAAAAAACAAAAAAAAAAAAAAAAAAAAAAAAAAAAAAAAACAACAAAGAAAAAAAAAAAAAAAAAAAAAAAAAAAAAAAACTACACCCAAAAAGGCAACCAAGCAACGAAATAAAAACCAGCTCAAAGTATATAATAGGATAAAGCAATAAGATGGGAAGTAAAAATAAACTCAACACAGCTGTGAAAAAAAGAGACTACCTAGAAAGGACAACTAAAAAAAACTACAAGGACAATAAACAACACTAGAAGACAGAATGGCAAAACACAAAAGCAGCTAATGGCAGGCAAAAAGCAATAAAGAAAAATGGTAGTCAAACTAAAGAAACAGAAAAACAAACAGGGCTAAAAGAATAAAAGAGAAAAAGAAACAGGACTCCCTTGCCGGAAAAAATTCCGGTGATCGGAGGTGGTCGCCGGCGGCGGAGGTCGACTGAGACGTCGACGAAGCTAGGATCCGCCTCGGAAATAGGTGGGAAACCACCACTCGCGGGCGGTGGCAGTCCAGGTAGCCGGTAACAGGCCGGAACGACGCCGGAAAAACAAGAAAAAACCACCTTGAAGGGGTGGCGCGTGGCGGCGCGTGAAAACTCCGGCTAAGGTCCTGTTTGTGGGGGGAATAATCTCTGGTATATTGGTGCTAAACAATTAAGTGTTAGATAAAATTTAATGGAGGTGTCGGTGGTGGAGGTATTAAATAATTAGAGAGAGAAATATAGAGAGGAGAGAAATATAGTGTTAATTTCATGATGCAAAAAAACTTGTAGATGTACTGAAAGTGAAGAAGGGAAAATAGCAAACTGAAACTAAAGACAAGGATATTAATAGACATAAGATCGTCCTCCTTCTCCCCACGGTTACGGCTATTCATCAACTCCCTAAGAATTTCAGGTGTGACCTGCATTGAGAAAGAGTACTTGAAATTTAGTACTTTGACTACTTTTAGAGATTATAATCAACTTAAGGGGGAGACTTTATGGATAATTATACATACCAATTTATGTCTCTGCTTCTTCAAAAGATAACTAATGTCATCTTTCTGCTCCACTGTCAGTTCATGTTTGTACCTGCAGATTTTGCATTATTCATTAACATCTAAAATAAGTGACAATTTTAAGATCGTGAAATTCCTAAAGACTATATAACTTCTTTTAAAAGACAAATTCAGACACACACGCATCACTCTAACCTACTCTGCACCTTTTTAATTCACCTATTGTCCAAAATGGGACTTGATCCCACAGCCTAGTTGGTTGATGGCCCACCTAGGTACTACTGTGCTACAGGCTTGTTGGTTCCTAAAGACTAAAAAGTTAACATCAGCTTTGAGAAGAAAAGCAAAGCTAACCTTTGCATGAAGGCAAGAAGAGACTGATGCCAGATCACAGGCATGTCCCTGGAATCTTCACAAAATCTCATAAAATGTGAAACCATTGCATCAATAACTCGATATGGCAAAGCATATTTCTTCTCAACTAATAGCTTTATGAAATAGCTGCACCAGAAAACCAGTAACTTAAAAGCAAGCAAAGTAGCTATTCAGATAACTCAGCTTTAATATCATATGCAACTACTTGAAAATTTACATACCTTGTTGTGCCACCATACTCCATTTCTGCTAGTTTCATCAATGCAAGACTGCATATTAAAACAATGCTTAGACTATAATTATGTCCACATAAAAATGAAAATGAAGCACGGCTATCTAGAAAAAGTCGGTGCAGATAGAAACAGTTTTGAATTTGTAACCGGGTTGTGCAAAGAATAAAACATTCAATGATAATGTACAACAATAGTTCATAGTGATACCTGGAATGAAGTGGTGGAATAGAGACCTTTTGCAGAACACTTCCAATTATAACAGCTTCTCTCAAATTGCATGTCCTTGACTGCAGACAAGATACAAAATCATTTTGACAAACTCAAATAAATCAAAACTTTATTTCTTTAGGATTTGGTGAATATCATACCTCGCATAGTGGAAACAAAATCCCCTTATTGAATGCAGCTGGTTTGTATACAGCCTTTTTCAAGGCTTGATATAATGCAAAATGAAGTTTATTGTTCTGCTTTATATCTTTTCTAATACGAGGAAGTAAAACAACCTTGTAAAACACCTCCACTTTCCTTGAACTCATATTAGAAGCAAGAATTCTGGTGCCTTGGTACACTGCATTTGGTGACCATTTATCTGGTTCTGTTAAGTACAAGCGTTCCTCCCAGTTTTTCTTAGCTGGTATGCTTTTGAAGGCCAATGGCAATTTTCCCGATGTATATTTCTTAAATATCTCTCCAACGCTGTACAACCAAGTTATAAACTTAATATTACTATGATATATAAATCATTTAAGATCATTTGATAAAAATGTACAGCACCTTTTGTATATTTCTATCATGGAATCATCCATTTTTTCCGAGGGTTGAAGTCCTGCAGGTACATCTATCTACCAAGCTTAATCGATGAAATCAAAAAGACAGAAGTAAAAAAAATCAACACATCTTGATGGAAATAAAAACCTGAAGATGCTTGATCTTTTGCTTTGATCTTCTCGACAATGACATCAGCCAAAGTACGTTCTGGTCGAGCATCTCGAGAGAAGAATGCTTCCAGTAGCTTCTGGTCATCTTCATTAATTTCTTCCTGTGTTATTTTTGAAATAAACAATGCCATTACTATGAGCTATAATCTTATATGTTTAGAATTATATACAATCATGTTTTCTTCTTCCTGTTATCAAATATGTGTCACTGTGAACATTATGTATTGTGTACCATTACAATACTTATCATATTAACTACTTTTATTAATCAATTAAAAATACTAAAAAATATATCACATGAAACTCGCCTGCCCATTGGGCGGGTCATGAAGCTAGTAATCTTATATGTTTAGAATTTTATACAATCATGTTTTCTTCTTCCTGTTAGATCATTTTCATATATTATCATGTACAGATAAATAAATAAAAGCAAGATGTATATTACTGTAATGACATTACAACCAATAAATCGACCAACACAGAAAATATAGAAAATGAGGCTAACCTCATCACCACCATACTGACTATGAGCATCGGTGAATCCACGAAAGTTGTCAATATCATCATCATCGTCTATTTGAGTATGAGTAACAGGTTCTTCAGGAAAATTAATGTTATCAGGGTTTGCTGCATCTGCTTCTTCCTGAATCTCCTTTTGCTGAGCTAAAGCCTCCTTCAAAATCTTTGAACTCATGCCCGCCGATATAAGCTGCAAAATACAAATCAGCAACATAGAATTTCATTTAAAAAAAAAAAAAAAAAAAAAAAAAAAAAAAAAAGTGATATTTATTCAATAGAGCCGGTATCAAATCAAATAAGATGCTAAATACTAGTAACATGTTTGAAAGTACACATATGCAGAAGTTTAAAAGCTTCTAGTAAACTACCTTTTTACATAACCATAACAAAAAGAAAGAAACCGAACACTCATGTAAAGCATGAGAAACTGTATGCCACGTTTACAAAGTTACATAAAGTTTAGCTTCTTATGATACCTAAGTCTACTCTTATCACAAATATTAAGCTTCTTACTAGGCCTAAGTATTATTAAGCACGTGACAAGTGAATCTTAAATCAGACATGCGGGGAAGCTAACAGATTTACCCGATTAACTGAAAACACCATCATTTATTCTTTTAGATGAATATTACATATAAAAATGCAGTGTGATACTAATAGACTCTTTAGTTTGGAGTTAATAATTCTTTGGCCTCTCTCACTAACATTGTAAAAATTTGATAGTGAAATACAATTCAACTATTCGAATCTAAGCTTTCCTTTCGAGTTCTATTCTGAAAATTTGGAATTCCCGGTTAGCCCAATCCTTATATCAAATTTCAAGTAAAATCTAAAACGAACATAAAACTTCCCGCAAATATTAAGCTTTGTAGCAGACCCAATTCTACGGCTATCAGGAACATTTAGCTATAAACAGTACACATTTATCACCAATATTTATCTTCTCACAGACCAAACTCAACGCTTCTAAACATATATTTAGCTTCTTAAGAAATCCATGTTATCAAATAACGCTTTTAACAAACATTTAACATCTAACAATACTAAGAGGGTTGCTAGGGGGTGTTTGTTTAAGCTTATATATGGCTTATGAGCTTATTTGTGTTTCGGAGCTTATTTTGAGACTTGTGGACCGTAAGTCTCAAAACAAGCCGGAAATTGGGGCTTATTAAAATATAAGCCGAAACACAAATAAGCTCATAAGCCTCACATATAAGCTTAAACAAACACCCCCTCTTATTCTCATCTGCTTATTTAGGTAAAAATTAGCTAATTAAGTCTTCCAAATTGTAATAAGCCGGAAAAAGAAGGTAAACCCAAATATTGAATTCCCAAAGTGCTTATTTTTAAGCAGAACAAATAAGCAATATCCATAAAGCTTCAAAATTAAAGTAAATAAAAAAAATGATACCTTTTGTTCCTGCTGATGTAATTTGGATGGTTTAGTTCGTTTTTTAGAAAACGATTTGTTGGATTCATCGGTCAGAAAGGGCTCTGGGTTATGAATTCTCTCTCGTTTCTTGCCTCCACCCATTTTGATTGGCTTTTTTTTAATCGATTTGTGAATTGAAGGTGGGGAGAGAGTGTGTTTTATTGATGGCTGCTGTAATGAACCAAAAAGTAAAACCCTAGCAAACCCTCTCTCTTTCTTTTTTTATGTTAGACACGTTAAAGGGCAGATTTGTCATTTACTTGTCTGTCTCAAGTAGGGTATTTGTGAGTGATTGGATTTAATCTAATGGCTCAAATCAAAATAACTTATTTTGATTTGAGCCAAATCCAATGGCTCACACTTCCCCGATTTTAAGTCAAATTGGTTTTCAAACTTGAAACAATCACTGTCCAATTCAAAATTAGAGACTTTGGGTGTGTTCGGATAGTGGTTATTGGAATGTAATGATTGTGGAGACACATTGTTTGGTTTGTGTCAATAGATATCTCAAATCATATGCAGTCTAAAAATTATACGAATACTCGCGCAACGCGACGGTGTTTTTTGAAATACAAAGCGTGTGTTTTTTTAAATTAATATAGTTTGTGTTTTTGAAAAGTTGCAAATTGATCAAGGAAAAATATAATTTAAGTTGTCAAGTTTTTTAAAAAGTTGCCAGTTTTAAGGGATACTTAAGGTAATTTAAGCAAATTATATTAATTTAAGTTTCAAGGAACAAAATACACTTTTTATAAGTAGTAAAAATATTAATATTTCTCATAGGATGCAAATGAGGTGTGATTGGAGATTCATTCTATCTTTTACTATTGACGTATGATTTAGAACAAAGTAAAAAAAGTCCTTTTTAAGGTTGGAAGGTGTCGTGAAGGGTTTTCCTTCGCCATATCAGCTCCACATCAGATTTTTCACTCTCTAAAACTTTTTTCCTTCACTTTACCTTCAACCATTGCGTCACCTTCTCTTTCCTTCATTATTTTATTATATTTTTTTTTTCTATTTTTTGTAATTTAAAAAATACCTTCAAAACACTAATACACACTCACAATACAGTATACACACAACAACAAACAATTATTTATTTCACCTGACTAAAAAATCGGTTTCAGGTTGAACCAACCGATCTGGTCTGGATTTCAAAATCATGCATAATGGTGACCACACTCATCACCGCAATCTCAGCGCCACATCAACTTTTTGCACTTTCACCAGACTCATTACCAAACAGTTTTAATATGAACCACTAACCAACCACCAAATCCATATTTTTATCTTTAAACACAAAATTATTAAATATAAAAAACATCGCATAAAAGAAACATTGCATTAAAAATAAAATACAATTATTGTTTTCCTCGACGGGGTAGTGTTTCGCCAAATCGGCATACATGAGGTTTTCGGAAAAGTAAGCGGTCACTAGACAATTATGAACACCAAAACTCATCACCACCATGCATGATGGTAACTAGACTTATCACCGCCACATCAACTTTTTACTTTCACCATATTCATCACAAAACAGTCGTAACATGGACCACTAAACCAACCACCAAATCCATTTTTTATCTTTAAACGCAAAATTATTAAACATAAAAAGTATTACATTAAAAATAAAATAAAACATTACATTGAAAAGAAATAAAAACATTACATTAAAAATAAAATACAATTTATTGTCTATTTCCTCAACGAGGGTAGTGTTTCGCCAAATCGGCATATATAGGGTTTTGGAAAAGTAAGCGGCTAATATACGATCACGAACACCAAAACAATCACTATTTATTGTGTTTAGTGGTAATACACTTCTTTTTCTTCTTCGGGAACTTTCACCTTCACTCACAAACATCAATGTCGCATTTTTGAAAACTCCATATCAATACAATTAGCTTCTTCTGATGATGATGTTAACATGAAAGTGGTGGAATCTGTTTGAAAACTGTGAGAAATGATTGGATAATGAGAAAGAATTTGGTTTGAAAATGGGAACAAACATGAAAGGGTATTAGGGTATTTATAGATAAATTAAAAAGATCAAATAAGTTTATTTTTATTAACTTAAGTATCCAGCGACTACTTTTTTCATCCCCAATGTTCGATCAACAACTTCGCCAAGCAAACCAAAAACGGCACCACTACGTGTGGTGGTAGTGATGATGTTATTTGCCACCACACGTGCTTCGACCTTTTGACGCGTTGAAATCATCCCTATTACGACAAGCCTTACGAGTAGTCTAAGAATTGTCTAGAAACATCCTAAGGAACATAATATAAAGATATTTTTAAGAGAATCTTTAGACTAATCTTAAGAATGCCTTAGATATTTCAAAATAAGTATGGTTAGAAGTTTTATATGAAAATCTATAATATTCTATCTGGGCTTATAAATATGTTTACCCCCTCCTTTGATTTGTAATCACTCTTGTGTTATCTAATAGTAATAATCCTAAATCTTAAACACCAACATTTTTCTTTCTTTTCAAGTTCAGATAACCTAAATATTCAAATCCCAACACTATTTTGGAAGTGCTTATTGTTAAACATCATAACAAATAATTAATATCCTCCTAATTTGTAACATTCTCACAAATATTTATAGCTTATTACAAAACCTAATTCGACACATCTATCGTCAATATTTAGCTTTTGATTGGGGTCCCAGATATGTAAAGCAAAGAAAGTATAAGTACGGAATAGATAAACACAATTTCTTCGTGTCGGTGTTGTTTAGCAGGTTTCTAACATTATTTAGAAACTGATTTGTTAGTGCCATCGGTGATAAACGGTAATGGGTTTAAAATTCTCTCTCGTATCTTTCCACTGTTCGAAAAAAAAAAAAAAAAAAAAAAAAAAAGAAAAAAAAAAAAGAGTCTTAAACATAAAAGACATTCAGACATGCCTTTTTAGCTTTTTTTTCAACCTTTAAGTCCTCTCAGCCTAAACCGTTATTAACCCTCACATCATCAAACCCATATCTTTTAATTATTTGTGATAAACCAATGAAAAATGGCTATAGCAGCTTTAGGATTCCTTTAATAACAACAATAAATCAATCTCGAGGTGTGAGCAAAGCAGATGTAGACACTCACACCTCAACTCAATGATAAAGAGGTTGCTTCCGGTTTAGTTACATCTATACACACTCAATATAAATATACATGATCCTATTTTAAGCAAACATTATATAAGCCGAAGTCAAAAACTATCAATAAGCTTAAACAAACATCCCCTTAGAATTGCTATTTTTTCACCAAATTTCTTATTCTTATATGCTTAGTATATTAAGTGTTTAAGTCTTCAAAATTGTAATAAGCCGGAAAAATAAGGTAAACCTAAATTCTTGAGTATGTACGAGCATCGGGTCAGCTTTTTTTTTAGCAATTTCTACAATGTTCCAATCCTTCCAACCTTTAGCCATATTAATCGTGACATCTACATACCCATCTACTTCAATCACTTGAGAAGAACCCATGAAGAATAACTTTAACATTTATGGAGTCCTGTAACAAAATTATTATTCAAAAGCTACAACATAATTATCAATTTTCATATCCAAAAAAAAAATAAAAATAAAATAAAAATTTATACTATGATTTCCAAGGAGATTTTCCATCCAACTTGTCACCAACAAATGGGAAATTGCAAATCAATTTTTTAAACTTCTTGACCCTGTCATTCACAGGAACATACGTTTCTTTCTCTGTCTTGTAATTAATCCAGTAAGGGGTTGAAGCTTCACAAAGCTTTGTTGTATCGATTGAGGGGATGTACCTCCCCCCAGTGCCTTAAATTCCCTAATATTCTCCTCAAATTTAGGATACCNCCAAGTAAACTAAGTATTTAAACCATCATTAGTAGTATTATTCTTCATTCAATAATAAGCAATTCCATCAACCAACTTACCATCATTAACTACTTTACATATTTAGAATAAAGATAATGAAACAAAAAAAGCTACTAATTTATACTAGCAATCGCTTAAACTCTAAAATTATCAAAATCTAAGAACATTATGCTTGTTACTTTATCTTATATTAAGCAAAAAAAACATTCAATAAGCCGAAATCCGAAATTAACAAACAATACATAAACATGTAACATGAATCCTTAAATATTATATACCTTCCGGTTCATGAGTAGTACTAGTAATGTTATTAGCAGATTCAAGTGCCTTAGCTAAGCATTACGCGAAGTCATTTCCTGCTTCGCCAACGATCATCGTCTTCTCTTTAGCTGAATAAAAGTCCGTGATCTTTAGGAGTTTTGGAGTTGTTATGAGTGGCGAAGTTGTGTGGATGAGGGCAAATGCCGATTGTTTGGCTAAATTGAAACCGGGCATGATGAGTATCGTGGAAATGATCGTGATAAAGAATGAGAGTTGAGTGTAATGTATCACTATTTATAAGGGAGGTAAAATGAGGTGCATGAGAGTATAGTGTAATGAATGGTCAAACACGGTCAATTTATTTCAAATTTAGTGTGTGGGATTGTTACTTTTAAAAATTTTAAATCTAGTGCATGTTTCGATTAGGATATTTTGTAAGAATTTGTATTTAAAAAAGTTAAGTTTTATTCGTGTTAAATATGAGTTGTGACAATATATATAACTCAAAATAACAAGACATAAATTTTACTATTGTCATCAACTCATCATAGATGTTGCACAAGACTATCTATTATGTGTCGTTTCCTGTTTAGTAAGTGTTTATAGGCGGCTTAGTAGCAAAAGCCGTTGGATTGTAAGATTTTTGTTGAGATTTATCAAACACATATCTATAAGTGTCTATGATTTAACGTTCCAAACTCTAAGAGCTCATTTAATTAACTATTAGTGATAATATAGTTATTATGTCTCTTTTTCGCCTTTAAGGCAACAATTTTTCCACGACAATATTTGTCTTATGAATAAATAATGTTGCTCTCTTTATATGAAGTTCAAATACCAAACATAAACAACCGGATAAACCAATATAATAAACTCTTGATGGTACAATCTTAAAAACCCTTAATAAATTATAAATTTTGAAGTTTATAGTGAAATAGTTAATCGATAGTTAAAAGAAGTTGGTGGAACTAAATAACTGAACAGTTTAGATAATATTCAAGGTTATATGTATGATTATTACTACTATCTTGAAAATAAAAGTTGCTTTCCTACGTGCTTATGCATATCCATTTTATATATATACAAGCGGAATTGCCCGCGCGTTGCCGCGGATCGTGTCATGTAAATGATGAATTTACTGGCTCGTCATTCGGCTAACTAAAGTTTTCCTTTTGAAACATATCCCCTATAGCCATACTGATGTAAAATGAACAACGTGGAAGAATCAGTAATCTTTTGAGTTATTTTTGGCCAAATATTTAGAAAATACATTCCCGAGATGCAAACTATGGCCGAAAACGGGGAACATAAAACGGGCTTACTAAGAAGGAGTTATGATTTTTACCATGTTTAACGATGTAAAAATGGTTTCCGAAAAATATGTTGCCTGATGGGAATTATTCTTTTGGGTCATTTTTAGCTTGGCGAAACCTTAAGGTGACCCGGCGTCTCTAAAAACATTGTTAGATATTCTGTTTACACGAAAGTGTGGATATAAGAACGTAGAAAACGGACGTACAAAACAAACCGAAAATAAAAGCACGTTTTAAATTCGACCATAAACGTTATATTGTCTGACAGCTTTAACCTTAGAATATAATAGTGATTTCCGTACTAAGTATCTCAGTTTTCATGCAACTAAACTTGAAGAGCCCGTTTTCATAACCATAGAGTTCCGTGTAAATCACAAGTCACTAACTCAGACAACATAATATTTTAAAGGTCTCCTAACGTCGACACGTGGCCTACCACTTTTATAACTATATATATGTAAGTTTACGTGTAACTAAGTTTGCGTACTATCAACTGTGAGTACATATTTTACCAAAGTGTTCCACAATTGAAGTTTTGACGACACCTTATGTTTTCAACAAGTACGAGTGGTATAGTAGCATCGTATTTCATTCAGTGTTTCATTCATGTCTTCACGTAGTACCATGTGCATTCATTATAGGTAAGACTAGTGGTTCGTGCTCGTGGTTTTCAAGCTCTTCTAGGTATTCGTAATTCTACGTAGCATCATCATTGAAGGTGAGTTTTCAGTAGCCGTATTTATTTCATTTATGTTTCAAATCACGGGGCGAACATACATTGCAACCGTTTCATACAGCCAAAAGTAGTACTTCTCGTACGTGCTTAGTACCTTATTGCTTGTGAAAGTCCCCCATCATGGACGTTAATTAGTGAAGTAAGCGAAGGATGAGTGGATTAGATCATTGACGGGTGACGCCTCCATCCGTGGTTGGTTATACCCAACAAGTCAAGCGATGCATTTCATTTTTACATATATTTAGAGTGCCTGGCAATAACACTCTTGGGGAAAATGAGTATTCCGTCAAGCTTCGGGGTCATGAGCTTTAAGGCTAAATTGTACATATTATTTTTATGTGACTTATGTCATACTTTTTACTTTGGCATATCGTATATACCTTCAAACTTTATTAAACCTATGATTTCTCACCACATTATGTTTGACCGTTTTTAGCAATGTATTTTTCAGGTAATTACATTCAGCTTATGTGGGAACATTGCATATGGACCCATCATTTTGAGATCGCGGGGTCGACTTTGTATCATCTTTCTTTATGCACTTAGTAACGTTTGACAATTATGACTTTGTTTTAAAACTTGCAACAATACTTGGGGACCTTTTGTTTAGTAAACTCTGATTTTATTTTATGAAAATCAACGTGTAATTTCCTTAAACGACACTTTTAAGGTCGTTCAATTATATCTTGTGATGAGATTTGCCATGAAGTGACACCCGGGTATCAAATCCGCGCCCATAACAGGTAAATTCAGGGTGTGAC
>LBNU01004143.1:0-13147 GCA_014162995.1 Artemisia annua | reverse complement strand
CTGAACTTATAAAAATACTGGAATTAATGGTGGAAGCTTGGAATATTATTTGTGGAATTTGTTTGATATCGTTAATAATTATATAAATAAAATGATAATAATTCAAATATTGCATGAACAAATTTTGTGTGGTGATTTTCTATTTTTATGGTGTTCTATGATGTATATGAAATATACAAAAATTGTTGTTTGAATTATTTTATGGCTTAATTGTGTTTTGTGATTTATTGTATATTCGGATTTTAAAGAAATAAGGAAATAAATAGAAATTGTAATTCGAATGAACTAGGATTAGGGTTAGAATATGTTTTTGATGCATTTAATTATTGTTTAAGGTTGTTGGAATTAATGGTGAAATGATTGGAAATTAATTTTAGGGTTTTGACATGTTTTTATAATTAACGATTTGTAAATAAATAGTTAAGGGGTTGTTTTGTAATTTTCTAAAACTTGTGGACTGATTTGAAACTCATCTAGATCTGTTAGAAATGTGGTAAAAATAGTTCACGGATTGTTTGGATGATTTTTAATAATTATAAGGACTTAATATGTAATTATTAATTAATTATTATGTGAAATTGGAATAAATAGAAGAGGAGGGACTAAAACTGTAAATTCTGGAAACTTGAGGTTGTTTTGAGTAAATAATGATACTAAGAGTGTTTTGTGTAAATTTGAGCATTTATGGGTTTGTTGTGTAATTATTATGGAATTATGATTTAATTAATAAGTTTTATAAACTTAAGGGACTAAATGTGTAAATTCTGAAACTTAAGGGGCTGAATGATACTATATGTGTAACCTGATATGATATTCTGAATTTTGGTTAAATGATGTGCTTGTTTGGTAAATATGGAATTCTCTTGGACTTAATTGTAAATTATATAATTATAAGGGTTAAATTGTAAAACTTGGTAAACTTGAGGGTGCGAAGTGTAATATTGGCTTATTTGACTTTCTTGACTTAAGTTGATGTATTATATGAGTATGTGATAATATGTGACTACATAACTTGTGATATTGACACCTTTAACCCTAAAACATGTTCGGTGATTCCACGAAACCCTAATTTCGCAAAACTTTTCCAAAACGGGATTCTTGATGCTTATGAACATGAGAACTGGATAATATGTAATACCAACCCAAAAGAATATGTTAACATTTGGAAAACATGCCCAATGGGGAAACCTGCTAATTATGGAAACCTGCTATTTATGGAAGCCTGCTATTTATGGAAGCTTGCTATTTATGGAAACCTGTTAATTATGGAAAGTTACTAAAAATATAAAGTTACTTAAAATGGAAAGGTAAACAAAAAGTAATAATCTGAATTGGAATCCTTTGTAATTCCGTCTTCTACTCCTTAGGTATGGAGAAGGAGTGACCCTCTATTTCCTGTGGTTCTTGCTTTGGTTTGATTGGCTTCGGTATAAGGTACAGATATTCCGTACTCTTTCAGTAAGAGTACAACCAGTTCTCTCTCTTGACTTTCTCTCTCTATCTCTCTCCTCATTATTGATTGATTAATCCTTTTAATATTGATCCTTGATATTGCTCCTTGCTATTGATCATTTACTATTGACCTCCTTGCTGTTAATCATTTACTATTGACCCTATATTGATCTGTTGCTATTGGTCCTTGTTATTGATCCTTGCTATTGCTCAATTGCTATTGACCCTTTGCTATTGACCCTTGTACATTAATCCTTGAATAGTGACCCTCTATACCTTGGCTCTATGGTTTTGTGATCCTATTGTTAACTCTTGAACCCTTACTATCTACTCAATAACCTTGTGTGACCATAACCCTTTGAACCCTTGGGAGACATGAGATACTTTTGGGATAATATAACGGGAAGTGAAATTTCTTTCTAAAATATGATATGAAAGCATTTAAAGGAGAATCTAATTTACAACGACACTTTTCATATGATTTAAGGGATTGTTATAAATTCATAAAGACCACTTTGAAGAACATTTTTGCAAACCCGTATTAAAGGTCGTTTTATAAACGTTATTTTTTTTGGAAAAGTCTCTTTTAAATGAACCATGTTATAAACCCTTAAATGGAACTAAACTACAAACCTTTTAACCAAGTGATGGGAAACTGCTGAAATGAACTGTATTTTAAACTATCTTTATGACCCTTTAATGTATGAACGATGGGATGTTGGAACCTGAAATAGTGAACCTTGTGAATTGGAACTTGGGCTTTGACCTCTCACTTGTGACCCTTTAATATTAACACTTGGTTGACCCTTGATCTTGACACTTGATTTTGGAACCTTTAAATTGAACCCTGATTTGACCCTGACACTTGATATTGAACCTTGGCTTGGCCATTTGATCTTGACTTGACCCTTGGACCTTGACTACTTGACCCTTCAGTATTTTACCCAGGTGCTACTTGTTGTGGAGTAGCCACAACCATAACATTGATGCACCAGTGTTATGTACTCTAGCGGGGCTGGAGAGATGTCCCCCGCCGTCCCTGATACTTGTATCTACTGCTGCTATGATTGTTATTACTATTATTGTTATTGGCCAGCAGGGGCGTATGGATGCATCCTAGACATGTCTTGACTTGATACTTGCTTGGGCTACGGCCATTATTGATGAAGACTTGGATTACTTGGATTACTTGGTGAGCTGGTTGTGTGCATTACAACCCCTCACAGCTTGGGAGTTGATCACTCCAACCCTGATACTTGATACTTGATACTTGTTTGGCCTGGGGAATAATACTGAATCCTTGACCATGACTTTGACACCCGTACCTTGAATACTTGACCCGAACCTTGAATACTTGACCCGTACCTTGAATACTTGACCCGAACCTTGAATACTTGACCCGAGCCTTGAATACTTGACCCGAGCCTTGAATACCTGACTATAACCTTGAATACTTGACCATAACTTGAAATCCTTGACTATGTCTTTGAATACTTTGATCATAACTTGACATTTTCTTGACTCATACAACTTGAACATCTTTGACACTGAATCTTGATAACTCTTTATACCTGGTCTTGAAAATCTTTCTATGCTTGACTTGAAAATCCTTTGACATACCTTGACACCACATGTAAAACTCTCTTGTATCTTCTCGATTATCGTATTATCTTGTTGTGCTTGTTTACTTTCATATCTGTTCACTGAGCTTTTTAAGCTCAGCCGCATTTCTTTTCTCATGCGGCAGGTTTAGTAGGAAGCTGGGTTATGGAGGAAGATCTTACTTTTGGGCTTAGAAGACTTCACCTTGTAGTATTGGGCTGGACTTAGAAGTGACTAGATACTGTTGAGAGTTGGGCCTTGTATTGTTATTGTAGTCTTTTGTATTTTGTTTAGTTCTCCTTGTAACTTTGTAACCCTTGCTTATTGTATGTATGTATTCCCGTTTCACTTGTGTTCTGATTTGACTCCATTATTAATACTTTAGCCCTTCTCGGGTTGGGGTGTTACAATATATACACACATGTATACACATTTACCTAACATATTTACTGTACTGCTGTAGAGAAAAAGGAAAACAACAGGGTCAACGGATCAATCAATCGAAATGGATTAAAAGAAAGAAAGTTACAAAAGAATTTTTTATGCATAGATACTCTTAAATTCTTTTATTAAAAATCCGTTCAAAAAAATATCCTTTCATTCAAAATGTACTATATAGTGATGGTTATTATCTTAGAAACCCGAATGGCCGAATACCTAATAAAAACTAAAAAATTTGGACTAAGTTTTTGAGGTCAACCACCTGACCCGTTACCCAAATCATCCTATTCCGGAGTAATTGAGTTTGCAACTTCTACCCTTTGAATATATAACCTATATAAGGATGTGAATGGCGGTAAATGTACTCTTTTTATCTCTTAGTAATAATACAGATATATATTAGAAGAACAATATACCAAATTTTAAAGACACGGAGGGGTACTTTCAGATTATAATTTATCTTTGGTCAGGCAAGCACAACTCTTTCACTATCTATATAACAATTTTTGAACGTCTGCAACCCTAACATAAGCATATGAGTACATAACATGAAGAGATCCCTCTAATATTCCCTAGAAAGACAGTGGAACATGCAAAACAGCAAAGTGAAAACAAGTGGACATACCTACGACTATGCCAAGCATAATCTTAGTGAGAATATCTTCTTATCATATCGGTGGTATATTTTAGCTTCTTCTCGTCCAATATGTTCTTCAATCCTGCTATGAATCTATAACATGTGCATAACATATAGGTCAAACTGCAATACGCAAGGTAGCAATAAAATATACAGCCAAATACATGTCATCACCTTTGGTTATTCATTATCATATATTGGAATTCTTTTTTAATATAATACGTGTCAACAAAAATATAGTACCTGTGCTCAAATGACAAAAGGTTGATTAATATAACACCTGATCAAATGAGAATGTTGGTGAACTGAAGGACATTATGGCAGAATGATTGATACATGTTTCCTCAATCTCGACATGGTAGGAAACTGTAAAACCTCCTTAATATTCGAAATGGTAGATTTGCCATCGTATGGAGATAATCTGAAAAAAAGTTACACGTGAAATAAGCAAATCCTAACAATATAAAGAGATTAAGGGAATGATTCGTAAGGCTTTTGTATTTTGTAGCAAAGGAATAAGATGCGGAATTTACTTTTTGAGGAACAGAAGAAGGTTTTGACCTTGAGGTATTAGAAAGGTTCTAAGAACTGGACTGCATTACTGGTCTTAAGGGTGTTTCTCTCTTGGGAACTACACTCCTCGACCTGTACTCTGGTTAGGTATTGATCTTATCGGCAGAAGGACTGTCACTCCAACTTAAAGTTCTACATTTTCATATGATTAAAGCACAATGTCGAAGTCAAAACCTGGAACTTACATAACCTGAATCCGAATCCAAAAACCTACACAAATTAAGTATTTCTGCACCCTCGTATACTCTATACTACACCTGTGTCCACAACGGGACTTGAACCCTTTTACCAATAGGTTGAGGAACACCTTAACTACACATCGATACCAAGACCAAACGCCATAACACAGCATAATCTGTTTTTTAAATGAGAGTACCTTTTATAATGAACTTGGTATCGAAATATTAGTATATTACCTAAGGGGTTCTTCGTCGAGCCTTGCTTTAAGTAGTTCATTAAGAAACGCGACATTTACCATGCCAGAAACTGTAAGCAAGTTCATTGACATGTTTGGATCTCCATCTGCACCTTCTTCACCACCGTCCAACAATAAGTCCCCAAGGTTCAGATCTATAAGCTTCTTATTAGCTCGTTGTGGAAACCATCAACTGTAAATTTGAAGAAGAATAATTTCTTGTGAGCCTAGTTATTTCGGATTCCATGAGTCATGCCACAACCCAAATGGAAATCCAAAGTGAGTTACAATTACCAAACTTTATAGCAAAGTAGGTTGCTATATTCTAAATTTTCGCATATATAAACAGTTTGTTAACATTATAGTGATTCAAATTTCATAGCTTCCATAAATTTTTACCTAAAAAATCTTTTTCTCTTAAAAATGTATAAGCCAGGTAACTTAAAAAGTATAAGCCAGGTAACTTAAAAATGTCTCATCTTTTAAGGATTTCCACGTAGCTCCTCAATTTACTTATTCAACATTAATTGTTTTTTGTCTAGAATAGAAGGCGGGTAGGTAAAAAATGAGATATGGATTACCTTTTAAATTCCTTCCCAATCTGAAAGGCGAGCATAGGCTTCCCGGTTACAGAAATTTAAATGGGATAAGTAACTAACTATATATGTACAAAGGATATATAAGTAAATATTTTTACATCAGGTTCAAACGTAAAGAAAGGTGTTATAGAGAAAATAAATACAACTTGGCAGCTCCTTTCAAGGAATTCCCTAAAACTTGACCATCAAACCTCTGCATAATCCCACAAGTGAAGAATCTATCACCACTCACCAATATTTCATATAAAGAGGTATGGTAACTGTTGGAATATGATAATCATAGCAAGTATATAAACATATAAACATCATCGAGTACGCAGCGGAATAACAAGAACAATACTATTAATTAATTAACCGAATGTAAAAGAATATGCGTACCTTTAGCAAGAACAAGATATCAATCAACAAGATCAAGTTAAACCCTAAGTTTAGGGTTTGGTTTATTCGACTTCACTTAGGTCGAATGGTAATGTAACACAAACAAAAATATGTTTGTTCTTCGATCTTGTACACACGTACTAATAGCGTTTCAATGCGAAAAGCTAGGTTCTTAAATCACAAACAAAACCAACACTTGTTTTGAGCTTATGAAAATCGTCCCTATGGGAATAGGGTTGGGGTACGATCGGCACAAGCACAAAGGAGAGAAGAAGAAGAGAAGTTAGGGTTGTTTGGGATTCAAGGGATGAAAAGAATGAATACAAGAGGCCTTGTATATATGCTAATCAAAACTTGGAGCTCAAGAAACAATCCCAACCTCCTTAGGGAGGGAGTCGGCCGAATTCTCAAGCCCAAGGGGTTTCTAGAACCTCCTTGGCTACTTTCCATAAATTCGTCCTCCTTATTCTCTTTTAACGACCGTTAAGTGCTAACGACCGTTAAGTGTTTTATTTGTGAAATTAATAATTATTCATAATAATTATTAATACATTGAAACTCATACGTAAAGTGTGCAATCCCGAAGTCTCGTGTTCGAATCCGGACATATTACATTAATCTATATACGTAAAACTTACAGTAACAACAAATACAATCAGGCTATATGTGGCAAGAATATATTAGACTAATGATATGAAAAAGATAATTGAGCAGTAGAGGTGGCATGTTCGACCCATCTAAATACAAACTCGTACCAAAAGGTTACCTGTTTTGACCTGAACCCATTACCCTACCCACCTGGCCTATTATTTTGATACATCTACTGCGTAGTCCAGGAAGTAAGAACAAATAGAAAGGGAAAATTGTATATGATCATGTGCATCAATGTTACTAAAACAGTTGACTGAGCGAAAATTAAAAACTAACCCGATTAAAGAACCATGTTAAGTCTCATGAACATAACTCGTAAATCAACAATTCTTGACATTGAATACATGAGTTTAAATCTTACTGCAAGTATTTCCAATCAAATAATTAAAAAACCCTTAAAAGTAAACTCTAAATTTAAAATCAAGCTTAAAACATAGAAATCTAACAGGGAAAATACAAAGATGTAAAAGAACAAACTTACTGTAATGGGAGTTGATGTGTAATTTAGTTGATGTAAAAATACAAAGATGTAAAAGAACAGGTTCCACCTAAAGGAAAATCATAGAGCTTAAAAGGGACTATAGTTAATCAAATATTAGTTGCAATGATTATATTTTAAGAAGTAAATTTACCTATATGTTAAGGGAGATAAGCATACTCTCAAGCCTTTTGATCCAATTTTGTGACTCAAAATACTATGAGCTTCCAGTCAGATACTACCAATTTCAATAACATCGGCCTCACATAGCCAGTGCTTCCTGTTACATCAACACGTAGAGTCAATATGTATGTTGTATTCTATAAATAGCTTGTAATGAAGATAAAATGTGTAAAAACCTTCATTATGGGCAGCGTTACGGATCACATAAAGTTGTTCATGTGAAACCGGTCTCATTGCCTTTTTTTCTTTTTTGAAGAGGTGGTTTTCTCAACTTTGGTCTTCTTTTCATCTGATGACAATTCGAGCTTAGACGCCATTGGCATATAACAAACAAATTAAAAAGGATCAGAGAGTGATCTTAGGCGCCATTGGCATATAACAAACAAATTAATATGTGAGTACCTCCTTGCAATCATCAACCCTGCTTCGTATCATTCTTATTATCATTGTGATAATTATGAAAGCTCGATCATAGGCTCCTGTCAAACGAAAAGAGCACGCATTTCAATATCATAATCTAAGCTCTTGCCTCAAATTGAGTAGACAACTTTACCACAACATCCAAGTAACCATTTTGAAGGAATGAGAAATTTCTATCCATTGTTTCATTTGTACATTTTATCAAACAATTGCCGTGCAAATAAATACACATAAAAATATGAACTTTCACAAACCTAATGTCTAGCTGTTTAGTTCTACCCAAAAACACAAAAGTGCTTATTAGATCAAAACATAATAGCATTGTTGCAACTTGTTTTATTTCAGGGACATTTCATCAAACATATTAAGTGCAGAATAACTTGCAATCCAAAATAATGCTAAAGGATAATCTAAAGATCAAATAATCATGAATTAGAATTAATAACAGACTTACCAGGAAGAATACTACAAATGATCTACGCGAAGTACCATCTTTTAAAGAACCATATAAGTGCTATTATTCAAGTCCCACCTTTGAAGAAAAAACAAAACAAACAACCTGGAAATCTTAGTTTTATACAAGAAACAATTTCAAACTAAAGAAAAGAAGATAAATTGATACTTACAAATGTTTAGATGCGGTGATTGCATTTAACCTGCATAATCAAAAAAGAAAATTATCATTTTTATTGAATTGAAATTAATCAAAGCCAAATATATATTAATTGCATCGAAACCCTAAAACAAAAAGAACACATCAAATTAGTTTTACTACCGGATTTAAATACAAACCCTAAAAACACCGAAACTTAAGGAGGAAGTGATTGATGATTGATGAGGAGCGTTTCATAAGGAGCGTGTATTATATGGATTTGATTGAATATGGATTTGAATGACATAAATGAGTTACCAAAAGGATTCCTCTAATTTGTATAACTGCAATACTTCGTTGATTACTTACCAAATCAAGATCCGTGGAAGACTGCTGCAGAAGAGGACTTGTACGCCATTAATACACAGCCAATAGGAAGCGCGACACGTCAGAGAATCGATTACATGGCGTGCATCATAGAGGTTGTAATTTTTTCTCGTTTATTAATAAGTATAGATATTCAAAACTTAAATAAATAAAAAAGGTTTTGCTAACTACAACTTTTGAGATTGTGTTTAAACATTACTTAATTAAAAATTTAGCATTAAATGAACTAATATATTTCATAATTATATATATTTATTCATCTTAAACATGAAATATTTGATGTTCATTAATTTTCAAGTTTTTAGTTATAGAATGTTTAAACACAACTCTAAAAGCAATGGGTGTGATAACGCAAGAGTTACGTTAAAGGTGGTGACGTGGAGTGTTTTTAACGTGCGTTAAACCCACGTTACCATACCGATGCCTCGCGTTAAGATGAAAGTTTAACGTTGCGTGAAGCAGTTAACGTTGTGTGAAGGGTTCTTTTTTTTTTAATGGGTTTTGGTGTGTGCGTGTGTGTGTTTTCAGTGAGTGTTTTGGTGTGTGTGTGTGTGTTTTCAATGTGTGTCGAGAGGTAGAAGAAAGGGGTTGGTGTGCGCTTATTTATTTTTATTCTTTTAGTCCTTATAGTTTTATGTATTTACAGTTTAGTCCTTGTGGTTTATAAAGTTTTTTTTTAATAAATAACTAACATTTTATTTTTAGTTATTTGTTTCAATAAAAATGTAATTTGTTTTAATTTGTATTTTTTTTTAAAATAATTAGAAAAAATGATAAAAGTGGAGCCCAAAATGTTAAGTTAAGGTGAGTTATGATAAGGGGTGTTTTTTTTTGAGTTAAAGTGAAAATGTTAAAGCTGATGTGGCGCTGACGTGATACTGCCTTAAACTTTAACCCGAGTTATCGTACCCAATGCTCTAAGAGTAGTTGTTAGTGAAACCTAAAAAACTTTGAAAACTAGTTACCTCTAATGTTTTGAAACCCAGGTCGACCCGACTGGTTTAACCGGTTCCAACAAAAAAATGGGTTAACCGGTTAGACCCGTCGGGTTTTAAGTGACCCGGGTCAACCCGGTTCTCGAAACCCGATCGGGTTTGGTTTTTTTTATTCTTTTTTTTTTATAGAAAACCAGGCTGACTTGGTGCTCGAACTAGGTTGACCCGGTTGAGAAAAAGTAGTTAAAACAAGAACAAAAATTGAAACACAGAGTTGACTCGACAGTCAAACCAGTTGAGGCGATAACCCGATGACCAAATGACTAGACTAGATAGATTAAAAACCCGTTTTTTCAAAATACTAGTTACCAAAGTAAAATAGTTTTTTTTGGAAGGCGACTTTCAATTGTTTGGTTTAGAGTCGCACCCGCCACATTGGCAGACCCTCATCCACCACATACCCACACTATGTTGTCTGAACCGGGCCCACGCTAGAATAGTGGGGATGTAAACGGCTTCCGCCCGGAAACCGTACCACCTCCACACGAGTTTACTCGCTGGGGTAACGGTCAGATGAAAACCGGGCCCGGCTCGGATTCGAACCTGTGCAATTAATGTCTTACAGGCTCTCCTCTTCATTGCCTAATATCATTAGAGCTTGTGGTCCGCAAGTGAGGACTTCCCGGTCGCTCACCCAAACCGGTACTACTCTCACCCGGGTGAGAACTTCCCGATTAGTTACCCAATCCGATACTACTCTCACCCGGACATGCTTAACTTAATAAGCTTCACCCCAAATGGACCACAAGGCCCATGATACCAAAGTAAAATAGTTGATCATGGAAGACCTACCATTTTAAACCTTTGGTAAAAACAAAAAGAATCTTATCAAATGTTACCCCATTTGAAAAAAAAGTAAAAAAAAAGTCCCCACCCACACACTCACACACTGTAATAAAACCCACACCCCCTCCCTCATCTCATTTCGACTTGACTTTCTTCTCCCCATTTTCAAACCCTAATTTTTCTCTCTCCAAACCCTTTTTCTCACATGGCTTCACGGAGGCTCGCTACCTCCTTACTCCGCTCCTCTCTCCACCGATCCACACCTAGATCCCCTTTCTCACGCGCCACACGCGCCTCACGCGCCACTTCACAACTCCCCCGCTTCACCCCACGCGCCACCACTTTCTCCACCTCCGCCTCCACCACACCCGCTCCATCCTCATCCGTCACAACTCCGCCAGTATCCGGATCTTACGACGGCAAGATCACCGATGAGTTCACCGGAGCAGGATCCATCGGACAGGTGTGTCAGGTCATCGGAGCCGTGGTTGATGTGAGATTTAGTGAAGGATTGCCGCCGATATTGACGGCGCTTGAGGTGTTGGATAATTCGATTAGGTTGGTGCTTGAAGTGGCGCAGCATTTGGGGGAGAATATGGTGAGGACTATTGCTATGGATGGTACTGAAGGTCTTGTTAGAGGTCAACGCGTGCTCAATACTGGTTCTCCTATCACTGTAAGGCCTCAATAGCTTAGATCGTCTTTATTAAGTGTTGATTGATTGTTATGAGATCTAGTTGTTGACGTTTATTAGGTCAACGTGTTTTTAAAGTGTATAAATGTTTATTTTGTATCGAATAGAGTTTAGAACTTTAGATTGTTTCATTATGTAAGAGAAATGATGAGTTTTTGATTGATGAATTTGATTTGCGTATTAATGATGCGTGTTTGATTGATGGATATGATATACGGAAGCGTTTTTTATCTTAAATAAGGAGTAGATTTTTTGTTGATAAGAGAAATGACCGGTGTGGATTGATGAAATTGATTTGATTAATTGATTGATTGTTATAAGATCCCGTTGTTATTTATATTTATAGTCTAGTGGCTTATGGTTAATTATTTTTGCAAGTTTTTTGTTTTTATTTTGGCATGGTTAGATTGTTTTAGTAAGAGAAATGACGAGTATTGGATTGATACGTTTGATTTGACTGATTGTGATAGGTTAATAACATTTGGTTGATGATGTGATTATTTGTAAAGTCAATGCGTTTTACGTAATGATTGTATTGTTGTTGTTAAAGAAATTGTGTTATCCTGATTTGGTTTCGGGTTTATTGGTGTGGCTGTGTGTATTGAAATATGTTATTACTTATTCAGAATGTGTTCGGTAGGAATTTTTTTTTTGTTATAGCATTTGGTTTGTGTTTATTTTGATTTTTAACCGTGAAGTCGACATTGTTTGGTGCAATGACTGTAAATGATGATTTTGTATCTGGTATACTGATTATATGTTTTTATGTAAAAAAGTCGCGCTTTTCAAAAGTGTGGAGTTTGTCTTTGAATAATGCTTATATTTACTGAAAGTGTGGAGCTAATTAATTTTTTTTTCTTGTAGGTACCTGTTGGTAGAGCAACTCTTGGCCGTATCATTAATGTTATTGGAGAGCCTATTGACCACAGAGGCGATATTAGTAAGTTTTATGCTTGCTGTTGAGTGGCATGTTCTGTCCGTTCTCTTGGAATTTATGTCTTACTTTTTTCTTTGTTCATTTCAATAGAAACCGATCATTATTTGCCTATCCATAGAGAAGCCCCGGCTTTTGTTGAGCAAGCAACTGAACAACAGATCCTTGTGACTGGAATCAAGGTAATTTCTTTGTAATATGTAGATGTGCGTTACTCTGTTAATGGTGTAAGAAAATATTAAGTGCATTCAATATTCTTTACCCTATTTCTAACTCGATTGTCTTTTCTGTTGACAAAGGTTGTCGATCTTCTTGCTCCATACCAAAGAGGAGGAAAGATTGGTTTGTTCGGTGGTGCCGGTGTAGGAAAGACCGTGCTTATCATGGAACTTATTAACAATGTTGCCAAGGCCCATGGTTGGTAGATGTAGTAAATTATGCACTTTGATAGGATTGGCATGCTTATGAACCCTTTTTTATTTTCTCTTTCACTTTAGGTGGTTTCTCTGTCTTTGCTGGTGTCGGAGAACGCACCCGAGAGGGTAACGATTTATACAGGGAAATGATGGAGAGTGGTGTCATTAAGCTAGGTGATAAGCAGGTTTGTATATTCGATGCTTTTGTTTATATCTTTTAGAATAATTCATTATCTTGTTTTGGTATTAACCGAGAGTTTTTCATTTTTCTAGAGTGAGAGCAAGGTGTGCTCTTGTTTTACGGTCAAATTGACATGACCAGGTGCTCCGTGCGCGTGTCGGGCTTACTGATGACCGTGGCTGGACCTTCAGGATCCGAAGAAAGATGTGCTTCTCTTCATTGACACATTTCCGTTCCCAGGTAGGTTTTGTTCTTTTGGGATCTCAGCTTCATTATGCAAATTGCTTCTCGAATAAGCGGATTGAGCATATTTATATTTTCTCTGCAGGCTAC
>LBNU01004141.1:42583-60524 GCA_014162995.1 Artemisia annua | reverse complement strand
AAAATATTTTCAAACATACTAAACTTGTATTAGTAATTAAATGAACTTTGTGGGTATGTTCCCTGTAAGCCCTCACGAGACTTAACTCGTCCACTTGGGACACCAAGTGGTTTAAAAGGCTTGTTGCATACGCTAAATGCAACCGTGATTCCTACGAAAGTGAGTTAGGATTTTTTTTGTTTTTATTTTTCATTTTTAAATTTATGCTTGTGGTAGTGTTGTGATTTCAGGGAAATGAAGTTTGCTCATGAAGGCTAGTTGAAGGTACGAAGATTTCTTGTGATCCTTCTTTCATTTATGGAGCAAATTTCAGGGAAGTTCTCGCTCTAATTCTGCATTCTCTTCACATTTACTTCATTTTTAGTACAAAAGGGACTTTGTACATTTCAATTGGGGGGACGGGAGTATAATTATCTTGAACTTTATTAGCCCTCATTTTTTCTAGTTTATTTTGAAAAAATTTGCCATTTTTAAAACTTTTGACATGTTTTTCTTAACCGAACAAGAATAGACCTTAGCCGAGCGTATTTAACCCTTGAATTAATATGGTGAGGATTAGCCTATTCAGTTTCACCCTGTTTACCCAAATCCACCAAAATATTGAGTGTGCCGATAGTTTTGTAAACTTTAGAACTTGGCTTTTACATCATTTCAAACCCAAAGACGAGTAATGTGCTAGACACATTTGGAAGGAACGATTTTAGAAGGCAATGTTTTAGGATTATCACCCAAATAGCCTTATATGTGTGTGTTTATCGATTAGTCACCTCGACTTCTCGACCCCCGTGTAAACCCTTTTGTTGCACTTATCTTTAGTGCAAGATACCCCTAGTACACCCTTTTGAGCAATTCCTTTCGTTTCTTACCCCAATATATATTGTTTCGATACACTATTACACCTTAGCCTACCCTGTAGTCTAGTCTATGATTGGGAAGTTGTTGTTTGCCCTAGTTCGAGGCCTAAGTGGATGAATTCAGGAATCACACCTACAAAGACAAATCATTGAAGATTATTTGAAGACCCCCAATTTTCTCATGTATTGTTCGTCTCAAGTGGGGGGATGTATATTGTTGTTAACAAAAAAAATGTGAAATTCCGTATGCAGATACTTGAAATAAACAGGTGCACCAATGTATAGCACCTTGATGAAGAGCTTATCAAGGATATAGTATCGAAGAGTCCACTTCAGTCATAATTGGAAAAAAGAGTTGGTGAATAATTCTACACCAACATGAAGACCAAGTTTTGTGCCCATAATGACGTCCTCTAATGGCACATTAACTTGATATGATCCAATTTCTGCGTTTTGAAGTTTAGACCTTGGGCAAACGGTAATGGTGATGACTTAGTTGTAGGCTTAGACTATTTGCTTGTTATTTTTCATTTTACACCAATTATGTGAAATCCCATGTCTATTCCTACCCTTAGTCGTGAATCATGCTTAGATGAAGGATTCGAGCAGGTCTTGTTGTCTTGCTGGCGTTCCGGTCATGTATCATTTCCTTTGTCGCTTTCGCCGTAACATGTTAGTAACGACACCACACCCTTAACCTTATATGTGTTCACCCAATGTTGCCTTCGAGGGTTGTTCCAACCTTAGCTCTAGTGGGGGAGTTTTGTGTAACTGCCAAGCCTATGATAGAATACATACTATGACTGTGCAATGAGTGATCACCTCGAAAATTGACACTTAGAATATAGAGAGAGTGAGTGTTTGTTCCCCTTTTCGTGAGGTGTTCGGCTTTGAGAAATTCTAGCGTAGGATATTTTTAAATTCATATTTCCCAAGTAATATTGTGGGATATCTTTTTGAGAATACTTCTAATAAGGTCTACATGAGGTCAAGTATAGTTCAAGTGGGGGGATATTTGATAACATCAAATAACCCTGATATTTAAGTGTCAATTTCCCCCTATTATGCTCATTTATATTAATAATTATGTGGATATATGCTATTGTCTATTCATATTTTGTAGCCAGGTCATAAATGGGCATAGGAGCTAAAGAGACGAGGAAATTGGAAAGTACATGCAAAAGATAGACAAATCCAAGTATGCTGGAAGAAGCTACGGCGTAACTCAATCTCTCAATTACGCCGTAGCGAGTATTTCTACTAAGAAGACCAAAGTAAACACGAATCAAGAGTTATGGCGTAACACATTTCATAGTTTACGCCGTAACAACCACGTGGCTTGAAGAATCCTCAGATATAAAGACTATGCCGTAACAACAACTGGAATACGGCATAACAACGAGTACGAGAGTAGTCCAAGATCAAGAATTAACATACGACGTAACACACCTTTTGGAATACGGCGTAGTGAAGACTACAAGAGTTATCTCAGATCCGATAAATACTCTATGGCGTAACCATTTGGAGATTACAACGGAGAAGAAACCCTAAATCACTATTACGGCGTAACAATTCATCAATTACGGCGTAAACTATGGATCTGGATAAGATTTCAGCAGTTACGGCGTAACACATTTCATAGTTACGTCGTAACTCCCGACGGGCCTATAAATACAGCCCTAATTTCTGCATTTCAACATCAACTTTCTCTCACACAAAGTAAGAGATCGTTAGGAGCAGTTAGAAGGCCCTTCCACAGCAGCATACGAAGGCTTTCCAAGGGAGAAATCACACCTCAATCACCATAAGTTTTAGCATTTCATTATTTCAATTACATTTCGAATATATGGATCTTGTAAACATTATTTCGAGTGTTAATTCTAATATGATTGGCTAAGCACCTCTGGTGCTAGCCTAGTTATGATGCCTATATTGTTTTAATCATGTTTCCGTACTTTTCTTATATGCTTTTACGTGTGTGCATGCATAGTTTATCTTGAGAACCTCTTGTTTCGGTAGTTTTGATATGCGGTTGTATCCATTACGCTAGCTTTAATTGAATTAAGACCCCAATTGAGTTAGTAGGCTAGAAGAATTGACCATAGGACACTAGCCTGATGGATTGCGAGGAAATTGGAGGGATGACAACTGACCATATTGCCTCGTGTGCGAATTGACCATATGATCACCTTCCGTACTTGATAAACTTAAGAAGTTAGAGAAATGGTCTATGATCGTGAAAACGGGCCATTAGAGATATGTCTAGCATGTAGTGGCACTTAATGACTCAAACCCGTATACCATACGTCGGCTTACTACATGGGAAGCGCCATGGTTCCTGACAAGATTCGAGGGAGATAGGCTAGGGAACTTGACCATATGCACCTAGTGATATATGTCCGCCCCACCTAAAGCATAAGATTAGTTTAATAGGGAACATGACATAAAATGATATAAGAGTAGTAACTAGGCCAGTACAATTTTCTCCCACTGCTCACGACTTTACTTTTATTTGCTATTTGTTTTCTTGTTTTGTTTTTATCTCTACCAATCAATCAATGAATCTTTCTTTTAATTAGTGACATTAGATTTAGACATAGTCCACACCACATAGCTCTTGGGACGACCTCGGAGTTACCATTACTATTCTATACACGACCGAATTCTCTGTCCGTTAGTGCAAATAGGTAGACCTTAGGTAAAACGAGTAATTATAAATATTAAAACCTGGTCGGTAAAACCTGCATCAGAAACTTTAAAAAAAACAAATAGAGCTTGACATACATCCACACCTACAATACCACCAGGATACGTGGGTAAGGCAGTCTAGTTTCCGAGTCACTTTTTACATCAATCAGATTTCCCTAAACCCAGGTGAGTTTTCATAGCCTCACTTTTAAATGCTTTACAACCTTGTGAGGGGGATACATGCTTTAAATCGAATACAAGTTTTTTCTATGGTTGTTGCACGAGTAAACTATCTGCCACCACTACATAAACAAATTCATGAATCTAATCACTTGCGAGTGAACGCGAATATAATTGATAGATCTATTGGAGTTTGACAACCCCCATTGATACTACCTCTCACTGGAGGGAATTAATAAGTATTATATTTGAACCTTCTGAAGGGTTAACTTTGGCAAGTTATCCTTCCCGTCCCCTCATGGTTTGTTCTGCAGACCCCATGACCTGGACTGTTAACGTGTGGTTCATGAGCTTAGTGCAACATACCTACTCTTGATAATTGTATATGCATTGCAATTATCACAAACACTACATTTTCCTTGAAGGGTGTAACAACTGAACCCTGTGGAACTTGTATTCACTATCACTTAAACCTGTGACTCTCACTCAACACCTAGTGTTGAATTTTTAATGTATCCTAGGTATATCATTATACGGAGCTATGGCAGGAAGAGGCACTGAACTCGGAGGACTTTCAAACCGGTCATTCAAACATAACATTTCATCTAGACTTTGGGACCTCATCAACAGTAAAAGTATCCCTTTTACTATAAAAACTCTGATAATTTAATGAATGATAACTCATTTTCTAAAAACGTCTATTTTCGAGTCGTTTTCTATTACTGTAACTGTGATTCTATGAAGTAATACCCCAACCCTAAATCCGCTGCGAACCGTGAAAATGGGGGTGTTACAGATTGGTATCAGAGCCTCAGTTGTAGAGAACAAGGTTAAAACCTAAACTACAACTACTTATTCTAAGTCCGAGAAAGTCCTCAGTGCCCCTGCCACTCTCTGTAACAATATATGCTAAGGTTAGTATAGTAATTAACTGCTTAACTACTAAATGATTTATAGTATTTTTACTATTATATAGTTATGTCTACTCCCCACTATTCTACCCCCGCCTCATCTAGTTTACATCCGGAGAATGCTATTTCCTCTCCAAATGTACTAGATTATCCCTCTAAACCATTTTTTCCCGACACCTTAGAAGACTCTAGGAATAATATAGATATGCTGTCACCCTTAGGTTTTACACCTTTCATAGATAACCCACACTTAAAACATATAAGAGATTTCTATGCTAAGGCATCACCTATTACTCCCCCAAACACTATTTTACACCCACCATTTCCCTCTCCAAGATTTGAGCCACACGGGTTCTTTCTTCCTAGAGAGCCATATATACCTAGGAACTCTATCCCGACCTATACCCCTAGATATGAACCTAGGCAACCCTATACGTTAGCACCCACACCTTACTTAGTAAACCCTCCCACTTCATCTTGGAAAGTTGAAATTGGAGAAAATTTTACCAAGATAAATTTAGAAAATCTAGAAGATCAGGTAGAGGATATTTTAAATAACTTAGATGAAATTTTCCTTGACCTTCTTGAGAAGATAGAAGAAGGTCATGATAATAACATAGGCTTCCAACCTGATTATAGTAGTTTAAGAAACACCCTACAACAAGCCCGTTTTAAGGTTGCTAAATTACAGAAAAATCAAATGAGATACCACCATAAGATAGCCTTTGCCCGTTTTAGGATTTGTACTTTAGAAAAGATAATTGATGATGATGAGGAATGTCATCAATCAAATCTAGGAAACATCACAAACTCAACCCCTTAGATTTAAGAAAACTTTGGAAGAAATCCCTAAGTAGTATGCCTTTTATAGCCTTAAGAGTTTTGCCTTAGAATAATTATTACCGTAATACTTATAGGATATTTAAAATAAGAAATTAATAACATAAGTTATGCCTTAGATACCTCTTACTCTCACTGCCTAATGCCCCTCAATTCAGGACAATTTAGCTAACCTAGGATTAGGTATGCCTCTTCTTGATTACCCTAGGTCATCTTGAACCCTATAGTAACCCGTAGGAATATAGACATATCCCGTAAGATATGACAAGTTGGGTACTTGTTATAACCTACCTTAAACCCTTGCCCCATTATAACCCCTTGGAATTTAGGATGAATTGCCTCGATACCTTAGATTCATAGATTCTCAAAACTCCTAACCTTTAACTCGTCTGGGTTTCGATTTCAAACCCAAAACCTTACGGAGAGCCGTTTCATAAGGATACTTGTTCTTGAACTTTAGGCATTTTAGGGAAGCCTAAAGTGTCATTCTATAGAGTACGTTCCCTATTCCCATTTTCTATTGATTTCCCTTATTTTTCCCTCCTTAGGCAATCTGCCTAAAACACTTAAATCACTTCCTCTAATGATGAGAATTTTTATTCTACATCATAGAGATTTGAATTCTTTCTGAATTCAGTAAACTATCCTTCCTCCATCCCTACTTCCCGTTTTCTCGAAAAATCTTAGTCTCCGCTAGTTAGAGAATCTTACCCTAACTATTCCTGTATGCAAGTATATGATAGTCATATACAAACATACTCCCATCCTTCTCTCTTTACTTCCTTAGATTACTATGATTCCCGAAATAGTTTCCCCTCTTAGTAAAACCCGAATTTCACTCTCTAGAATTCTCGTATTTGAGGATATCTCTAGAAAACGTAAGCTTAGGTCTAGAAAACTTTGAATCAAAAGAGGTAGCCTAACTCCAAGGAAATCATTGAGGAAATAGGAAATAAGAAAATTTTTGAGTTTAGAACCGAACTAGGGAAAAATCTATACTAATAGACAAAAGAAAGACATTTCTATAAGATAGGATTTAGCCTAAGATAAGAATCTTACTTAATATCGAGGACATTAGAATTAGTCATAGATTAGAATAACAAAGGATTAGATGGTAAACTACCAACTTAGAACCTTAAGCCTTTAGCACCTAGTCTAGTGACGGAATTGGAATACTAGTCAAATTCTCACCTTATGAGAATAAGTCTTTTTGTGGTTATAGTTTACCTACACCTAGTCTCATAAGTGACCAATCCCGTATTAAGATTTCCCACATATATTTGAGGATTTAGAAAATCCTAGGAATAATACACCATTAGGATAACCCGAACCTACTCTAAATTTTATAACCCAGACTTAGAATTCAAGGTTACTAGTCATAACTAGGAATAAGACATTTGAGGATTTTAGTCTACCTATACTTAGTTTCTTAGGATTTGACATTTCTTATGTTACACATTAGGAATTCTAATTGGAAGATACTATGGATGTTACTTTATCCGGTTTCAAGTACCTAGGACATAAGATAAAAAACTTAGGTCAAAAGCCTAAACACAAAACTTTACCTAGGAATAGTGATACTCATAGTAAACCCCTAGAAGAGAAATCACCTAGCCCTTCTCCTATTATAAGATCTTCTTCACCAGTTAAGACCAATACATCACCCATAGAACTTTAGGAGTAGCTAGCTATGAAAACTAGAAGAACCTTAGGGGGAAAACAAACTTTGAAGGAATCTAGTAAATCTTGTTCTTATTAGGATACCGACCTTTCAAGTATCCTATACTCTTACTCTTCCGTTTAATCCTATTCTCCCGCTTCTTTTCATCCTTCCATTTAAATCTCACTCTCCCGCCTTTTTCCTGCTCTCCTATTCAAATCCTATACTCCCGTTTCTTCCTACTCTTCCGTTTAATCCCACTCCTTTGTTATCTCCTACTCCTCCGTACTTTCCTATTTCTTCTCTTTCCTTCTTTCCCGTTTCCCCTTCACTCCTTCCTATAAAAATCCATCCTTCCACTTCCTCCTACCCTTTCGTTTAGTTTCTTCTTCATTTTTCACTCTATTTTACCCTACTTCATATTCTCTCCCTACCTCATCCTACAATGTTCTAAGAGTTAGAACTTGTATTTCTCGTCATATCATAAGATTCTATTAGTTAGATCTTGTAAGAATATCTATGTCGAACCTTAATCCTCATTATGTTCGACTATGATATTGTACTATCTCGCCTTGCAAAAGTTGCAAGAATGAGATATTTGACGTTCGTCACTCTAGCCATAACATGGGATACTACCAGGTGACTAGTTGCTAAACAGGAGACTGTAGAACTGGTCACCATGGCTAGAACTTGTCTCCACCATGGCTAGAAATTGTCTTCACCATGGCTGGTACTCGTCTTCAAAACATTCATGTACTACATTTTCTTAAATGTGGTAAACTCTCTCCATTTTCTGCCGATACTACTTAAGGATGATTTATGATGATTATCCTATTAAAATGAACTAGGATGCTCTTTCATTTTAATGAGAAAGTTATAAATCAAACGGATCGTGAATTTATAAGCTCTTGCTTACAAGAATTGGGACGCCTCTACTTGTAAGTAAGGAGATATAAGTGATTGAATCTAAGTATCGGGCACATGTACAAACATTTCCTACTCCGTTTGTACAATTCCTTTCTTATCAAACGGATCGTGAATTTATAAGCTCTTGCTTACAAGAATTGGGACGCCTCTACTTGTAAGTAAGGAGATATAAGTGATTGAATCTAAGTATCGGGCACATGTACAAACATTTCCTACTCCGTTTGTACAATTCCTTTCTTTCTCTATCACCTTTTCTTTCTCGAATCGTCAACTCGTTCCTCTTTTACCCCTACGTTCAACTAAATCTCGGGAGGAGATTTCTTCTAAGGGGGTAAGAATATAACAACCCACAAAATCTCATCACTATCATTCACACTATAAATACCTATATCAGGTATTTCACAGGTAAATTTTTGCTTTTTATGTGCATTCACTACTTGCATGACTCTCTAGACCTACTCACGTATCCACACAAGCCAAATATCTCTACCCACACATCCTATAAACTCCTGGTATGTCAAGCTTAAGATCACAACAATACCACAATAAGTAATATATCAATTTAACATACAAAACTTATCACAAAACCCTAATAAACCATTATTAAGCCCTAATTAGGCCTATGTGTTTACAAAACCATAACTGCTTATCTAAACTAGTTTGAAAGTGTTCAAGGCTTATGTATGAGTTACCTTAGGAACAATAGGATATCTTAGCACCCCTATACTCTAGTACAATCCCTTAGATCTTAGGTACAAGTCTCTTAAGCACAAAACCATAACTAGGTTATAACTTCTCGGAAACTAGGTTAAAACTTCCCAAATCTTTACCATAAGCTACCACCACTTAGTATAAGCTTCTTAGGACTTAATCCTAGCCAATAAGCACTCATAGGACCCTAATCTAGGCACTAAACTCTAAGCTAGACCTTAATCTCTCACTAAGCAAAATTAGGTCTAAACTAAACATAACTTAACCCTAATCCTAAAACTAAGTATCCTAAGCACCTCAAACACCTTAAGCACCTAGCCTAGCACCTTAGTCACTCTTAGCACACACCCTATCACCTCCCTAGCTAGCACACAAGTAGGTGCATCACCTACTTGTCACCACCTTCCTTAGTCGGCCTTACCACCACCACACAAACCCTAATCCGCCCTATAGACCATCCATGTCACCATTATAGCTCCCATTAGTCACCTACTAGCTGTGGCTAGTCATTACCCCCTCCTCTTGCCACCACGACACCCATTTCTTGGCCACCAAGCCTTAACGAGGCTATAAATACCCTCGCTACTCCTTCCATTCCAATTCACCCCTTCACTTCTCTCCACCTTAAAATTTCTANTGTATTTGGTAGTAGTACTAAGTCCCTAGTAGGCCTAGGCGTCGAGCTAGCCAAGTCTTGAAGCCCTATCGAATTCCTTTTTGTCGAGTAAACCCTAGAAAATCCTAGGAACCCTCGTTAAGCCCCTCCCTTGTCACGTATGCCTTATTACTTGTTTTAATAATTATATTACAGTACTAGGATAGTATTAGGATGCATTAGAACCTTTTCCTAAGCCTTGATCACTAGAACTAGCTCGTTTTCTTTTTAAAACCCTAAATAGAGTCGAATTCATGTTTATATGCTATAATCGCTTTCCATTAGCTATAAGCAAGTTTAGTCAACTTAGATAAGCTAATATTAGTTAACCATAATCTAGGAAACCTTTTTGTTTCATAAAAATATGATTTGCATGGAATTAGGACTAGTTTTGCAAAGTTTTCCATGCATAAGGGTATATATAGTAACTTTCTGAAAATATTAAGTCTAGGGACTATTTTTGACATTTACTAGAAGTTATAAGTATAAGGACCCTTTTTACAAAGTTATATAACCTTAGGATAAAAAGTAAAATAGTTATAAACTTATAAGGACTAGTTTTGCAAAAGTTATAAAGTTAAGGGTATAAATGGTAAATTTTGAAAAATTATAAGTTCAAGGGTCATTTCTGTCATTTTCCTAAAATATATAAGTATAGGGACTAATTGTGTCAAGTCTAGATAGTTATAAGTTTAAATGATATAAGTATTATAAGTTCAGGGTAGATTTTGTAAATATATAAACTATAAGGGTATAAAATGAAAGTATTTTAATATAAATATAAAAACCTATTTTAAGTTAGAAACATAACACAATACTAGGGAGTTTCATGTGAGGGGTATCATGTGGATATTTCGTTTTGACGAGTTTGCTGGGTTTACGATTTAAAGTGCCCTGGCTCCTCAAACGATTATTGCATGACCTCTGAATTGTGATGGCCCGAACGGTGTTATGTTATAACTAAAACTCTAAAAACCACATAACTCAATAGTAGGGAGCTTCATGTGAGGAGTCTTATACTTCTGGATTGTGATGGCCTGAATGGTGTTATGTTATATCTAAAACACTAAAAACCCTAAGAATGATTACTTGAGAAACTGATAACATCAAATAACCCTGATATTTAAGTGTCAATTTCCCCCTATTATGCTCATTTATATTAATAATTATGTGGATATATGCTATTATCTCTTCATATTTTGTATCCAGGTCATAAGTGGGCATAGGAGCTAAAGAGACGAGGAAATTGGAAAGTACGTGCAAAAGATAGACAAATCCAAATATGCTGGAAGAAGCTACGGCGTAACTCAATCTCTCAATTACGCCGTAGCGAGGATTTCTACTAAGAAGACCAAAGTCAACACGAATCAAGAGTTACGGCGTAACACATTTCATAGTTTACACCGTAACAACCACATGGCTTGAAGAATCCTCAGATCTGAAGACTACGCCGTAACAACAACTATGGAATACGGCGTAGCAACGAGTACGAGAGTAGTCCAAGATCAAGAATTAACATACGACGTAACACACCTTTTGGAATACGGCGTAATGAAGACTACAAGAGTTATCTCAGATCTGATAAATACTCTACGGCGTAACCATTTGGAGATTATGACTGAGAAGAAACCCTAAATCACTATTACGGCGTAACAATTCATCAGTTACGCCGTGAACTATGGATCTGGATAAGATTTCAGTAGTTACGGCGTAACACACTTCATAGTTACGTCGTAACTCCCGACGGGCCTATAAATACAGCCCTAATTTCTGCATTTCAACATCAACTTTCTCTCACACAAACTCAGAGATCGTTAGGAGCAGTTAGAAGGCCCTTCCACGGCAGCATACGAAGGCTTTCCAAGGGAGAAATCACACCTCAATCACCATAAGTTTTAGCATTTCATTATTTCAATTACATTTCGAATATATGGATCTTGTAAACATTATTTCGAGTGTTAATTCTAATATGATTGGCTAAGCACCTCTGGTGCTAGCCTAGTTATGATGCCTATATTGTTTTAATCATGTTTCCGTACTTTTCTTATATGCTTTTACGTGTGTGCATGCATAGTTTATCTTGAGAACCTCTTGTTTCGGTAGTTTTGATATGTGGTTGTATCCATTACGCTAGCTTTAATTGAATTAAGACCCCAATTGAGTTAGTAGGCTAGAAGAATTGACCATAGGACACTAGCCTGATGGATTGCGAGGAAATGGGAGGGATGATAACTGACCATATTGCCTCGTGTGCGAATTGACCATAGGATCACCTTCCGTACTTGATAAACTTAAGAAGTTAGATAAATGGTCTATGATCGTGACAACGGGCCATTAGAGATAAGTCTAGCATGTAGTGGCACTTAATGACTCAAACCCGTATACCATACGTCGGCTTACTACATGGGAAGCGCCATGGTTCCTGACACGATTCGGGGGAGATAGGCTAGGGAACTTGACCATATGCACCTAGTGATATATGTCCGCCCCACCTAAAGCTTAAGATTAGTTTAATAGGGAACATGACATAAAATGATATAGGAGTAGTAACTAGGCTAGTACACTTTTCTCCCACTACTCACAACTTTACTTTTATTTGCTATTTGTTTTTTGTTTTGTTTTTATCTCAACCAATCAATCAATCAATCTTTCTTTTAATTAGTGACATTAGACTTAGACATAGTCCGCACCACATAGCTCTTGGGACGACCTCAGAGTTACCATTACTATTCTATACACGACCGGTTTCTCTGTCCGTTAGTGCAAATAGGTAGACTTTAGGTAATGCGAGTAATTATAAATATTAAAACCTGGTCAGTAAAACCTGCATCAAGTTTTTGGCGCCGCTGCCGGGGAGCTATAATAGGATTTTTGTTTAAGTTTTTAAATTTCCTAGTTTTATTTTGTTTTTCTAATATTTTTGTTTTCAGTTTCAGGAACTATGGAAGCTGTTGACATTGAAGTGATGACTCTGGAAGAGTACCTTGCCATGACTAGGGACGAGCAAGGACCGGGCCTTGTTAGGCCAATGATTGGGGCAAAGTTCGATTTGAAATAAAGGATCAGTTTATGAGAGAACTACGAACAAAACTTTTCTCCGGAAACAATGATGAAGATGCTTATGAGCATATTAAGCATGTCCTATACATCACCAACCTTTTCTATATTTCGGGCGTGTCACATGATGCTGTTATGTTAAGGGTGTTTCCAATGACACTATCTGGAGCAGCTCGAAGATGGGTCGACCGATTACCAGGGGGGACGATCAACACATGGAACCTCTTGAAGAATAGATTCATCCAATGACACTGTCCTCCTTCTAAAACAGCGAAGCAATTAACGGAAATTCACAACTTCAAACAAGAGGATGACGAGACATTATACCAAGCTTGGGATAGGTACAATGATCTCCTTTATAAATGNGAAGATGGGTCGACCGATTACCAGGGGGGACGATCAACACATGGAACCTCTTGAAGAATAGATTCATTCAACGATATTGTCCTCCCTCTAAAACAGCGAAGCAATTAATGGAAATTCATAACTTCAAACAAGAAGCTGACGAGACATTATACCAAGCTTGGGATAGGTATAATGATCTTTTTTATAAATGCCCGACCCATGATTTGAACAAACAGCAAAAGGCGAACCATTTCTACAAAGGAATCAACAACACAACCAGGCAATTGCTAGACTCTCAAGGACCAATCCCTGGAAAAACTCCCATTCAAGCTCTTGACTCTATTCAGGATTTAGCAGACCACTCGCAAAAATGGCATGAGGGCGGAAACAGTAGATACACGGGGGGAAATCTCAAAGGTATGAACGCCTTGACCAATAAATTTGAAAATCTCGGCCGAGAAGTTAAGAAAATCAAGGAGAACATTCATGCCATACAAGTTGGATGTGAAGCTTGCAAGGGAACCCACCTCACAAAGAATTGCCCGCTCAAGGAAGAGGTTAAGAGAGTGGAGGGAGTGAAGTATGGTGATTTCAACAAACCATTCCAAGGATTTGGAGGAGATGGGGCAAAATTCCGCGTTGGACCTCAAGGGTATTATACCAAAATTGAGGACAAGACTCCAATAAAGACCAACCTTGAAGATTTGGTCAATAAGCATATCGAAGAGTCAACAAGAAAGAGTAACCTGTTTAAAGAATGGATGATTAAAATTAAGGAAGATACTGATAGAAATGTGCGAAACCAAGAAGCCGCAATCAAGAATTTGAATATTCAAGTAGGGCAACTTGTTAAAAATTTCGAAGCTAAAGGAGTAGATGCTGAGATCTGCAAGGCAGTATTCACAAAAGATGAGCAAGAGGAAGAGCAACAAAGTACCAACCTGACTGACGAGTCCTGCGGCATAAATTATTTGCAAAAAGATGGAGGCGAGATACAAGAAGAAGTCCTCCCTTGCCAACTCCCAGTTAAGGAATCCAATCAAGGAGACTTCCTTTTACCTTGCTCTATTGGTAACCTTAAAATTCTTGCTGCTGCGGATTTAGGAGCTAGCGTTAATCTAATGTCTTTTTCATTATTTAAAGAATTAAATCTTACGAACATGAAAAAAACAACTATGATCCTTGAAATGGCTGATACATTGATTCGTTGTGTTTTGGTGTGTAAAACAACAAGTATTCAAAAATATCAACAAAGTGGAGTCAAAGTTATCGTGAGTGACAACTAGACGTAGAGAAATACAAGTAAACCTTTTAGGAAAAAGATTACCTCGTAAACTCGTGCAATGTGATATTTGTGAGACCGGGAAGTGATTTCCCGAGTCGTACCCCAACGAGGTGTGAATGGAAAGCTACGTTAAAGATCGAGATTAAAGACTTGTATGTTTGGTTGCGAAAGATTGTTTGGTTTTGTTGTACGTTAAATTAACGAATATGGAAATTATTAACAAACGGGAATGAAAATAACAACCTAAGGGAAACAAAAGGCAATTGGCAAACTAAGGAAAACCTAAAATACTACGGGAATCAAAAATAGGTATCGGGAATCCTAAAACGCAAATTAAACAATAAACGTGACGTTTATTCTAAATAAACGTCAACGTACAAATAAAAACGCGAAATTATTGCTACGCAAATCCTATGGCCCTAAAAATAATTTCCTAACGCACTAAAAGTCAAAAGAAAATTTTGGAAAAAAGAAAATTAATTTTTAAACAAAAATTCTATTTATTATTAATTAAAAACTAATTTATACTAATTAAATCCTAATAATTAATCTACCCAATTAAAAATTATGAAACTTTTTTTTAATAAATACTACAAGATAAAACTGATTTTTAAAAAAAATAAAAGGCTGATGGTCCAATTTGCAAATAAGCAGAAATAAGCTGAGAACAGATTAATAGCAAAATAAGCAAACCACTCTTAAATCTGTATAAAGGAATTGATTAGGGAACATATATTGCAAAAGTCCCAAGGGCACGAATGGTTTAGGTGTGTTGTGTTGTGTTTGTGAGCAAGAGGTCCAGGGTTCGAATCCCCTTGGCACCTTTTTTTTTTTCTGTTGCTATTTTTTTCTTACCAACACAAACACAAGCTCAACCTTTCTGGTAAAACAGATTGGAGACCAACAGAACCTTTTTCAAATCCTTAAATTTCAAAACAGATTCAATCCTCAAAACAGATTTCAAAAAATTTGCTTTCTTTGTTTTCAAGGTTTTGATTTTAGAATGCTCATAACTCTAGTAAGCTTAATAAGCCAAACAAGCACAAGCAAATCAACAACACTGATACAACAAGAATAAACAACAACAACTCAACAACTGGATCAAGATGATTCAAGAAGTTCAACAAACTCAGTTAGACAACAAGTTCACAAACAAAAATAGCAGCAACAATGCCAATCAATAAGCCCAAAAAAAACTATAAGTAGTTAAGCCAATAAGCTCAAATAAGCCTAAGATTATGCAAACTTAGTGGCAACAACAACAAAGAACATATAACAACAGTAACAGTGGCTGCAACAAGATCAAAAGAATCAAAAACAAAAACTCAGCATGTGCTGATGCATTCAACAGTGGGTCTATGGGTGACTTTTAAGGGCAAAATAAGCTGATGAATAAGCTCTATGGGGGAAACTAAAAGCACTATTATAAAATCTACCTAGGGAGCTACCTAATTCAACAAATATCACACAAAATGGTCAAACATGGATCAAGTAATGGGACAAGGCAAACTGGGTCAATATGGTGAGACTGGGTGCAGGGCATGAACAGGTTCAAAAGCCTACTTGGTGATCAAATCTGAGTGGGTAATTGATGTCCAAATTCAAAAATTCTTTTTGGAATTGAATAACAAGCCAACACAGATTACAAAAATCCAAAAACCTTGTGATTTTACCCAAAATTGAACTCTACAAGAGCTCAAGAAATCTGTCCCATTTTTTAACTTATGCAGATTTGACTTTTTTTCTTTTTTGCAAATGTTGACCAAAGTCAGTTTCTAATGATCCTAGGTAACTAAATANGTTTTTGATAAACAACCAACCAAAGATTATAAAACAACAAGAATTACTTATTTCCAGTATCTATTGAACCTTGTGCATTACCTAGAACATTGTCCCATTTTTTAACTTATGCAGATTTGACTTTTTTTCTTTTTTTGCAAATGTTGACCAAAGTCAGTTTCTAATGATCCTAGGTAACTAAATATGTTGTATTAACCTAAATGGAGACTAAAATAAGCAAGCTTAACAACTTTCAAAGCCAAAATGATGATTTGAGTTCAAGAACTTTCCACAGTGAACTGCCTAAAAGATTTGGAAGAGGATTTGACTTTTTTGAAAACAATTGGCCAATAACTTGGTCAATATGGACTGTGTGCAATGTAACAACAAAGGACTAAGTAATTTTTACTCAAACTAACAACTACAACACAGCTTATACCCTTGATCCAAACACCCCTAGTAAAACTGTTTTGAAAGATTCAAGAAGCAATTCAAGAGATTAAACTAAGAAACCAGTAAATTACTTTATACTAACTCTAAATAAGCATAACTAATCAATAACAAACAACAAACAACAACCCTAACTCAGCTTGGAAATTTCAACAAAAGATTATTAAAATGGCTTACAAGTTTCTTCCAGCTTAGAATAAAAGAGAACCAGGACCAAAATTCACCATCCTACTGCTCCCATGAGCTCTAAACCAAACTCCAATGCCAGCTTCTTCTACTGCTTCTTTTCTTTTCTTCTTCTTTTTGTATTTTGTGATTTTTCTTTGATATTTTCTGTTTTTCTTTTCTTTTCTGTTTTTTCTATTTTCTTTTGATTCAATTTGCTTTAACACATTTAAACTACCATTCTGAGATCAAACAAAGAGCATTTGAAGAAATAACAAATAATTTGGAAATTTGAGTAAAGATTCGAATTTGCATAAACTGAAATAAAACTTTAATTAAACTTGAACATTAGAATTACAAAACTAAACTAAGTTGAAAGCAGAAAACTACTAAGAAAAAGGANTGAAACAACTTAAGACATATTATAAAAGCTATTGACCATAACCAAAGTACAATTGAACCAATGAACAAGAAAATTAAAATTTGAAGTGAAAATACGAATTAATTTAAACTGAAGGTTTACTTGAATTAAAATGAGAATCTGGAAATTACAACTAATACTGAAGCTAAATTAAAGAAAAGTACAAAGAAAGGGATGCCTTTGAGGCTTACATAAGACACCTATTTATACTAAACTAAGCTAGGGTCAATTCTTCACTCCTGTGCTTCTTTTGTGTGTGCAAACAGCTTGGAAAGACTTCTGTGCTTCTTGGGAGCAAATCCCACCCCTTAGATTGAATAATGAATGATCACAGCCATTAAATTGGTTTTGGCGCCAAGATTGGGTTGTGGATTGCCAACGTGGATTGGTTGGTACCAGCTGTGATCACGAGATGGCTTCTTGGAGGAGGTGATATGGGAAGCTTTTGAGGTGGTGATGGAGTGTAGCAGGAAAAGGTTGAGGAGGGGGAGAGTATGGCGGGTAATAGGGGGAAGAAGAAGACAGGGTGTGGTTTGACTTTTATTTGACTTGGGGTTTTAATAACGGGGTGGGGTTTATAAAGATATTGGGCTGGGAGATTATTGGGCTTAGGCAGATTTATATAAGGGGTATTGGGTTTAGGCTTCATTTGGTTTAATAGCATATATTACAACAAGGACCAAAGATGTAATTTCTGAAAACCAAAGGACCAAAACTGTAATTCTGCCAATCTTCAACCAAGGACTACTCTTGCCAAGTCATGAAATCCAAAGGTCCATATTGTCGTTTATTTGCATCTTTAAATTTCCCGGGGACCAGTTTTGCCAAATCCCAAATTACAGGGACCAAACTTGTACAATCTCCAAACTTTACAACCAAGGACCAAATTTGACAACTTGACTTTTCAAGGACCAAAGTTGCCTTTTCCTTCCACCATATTCATCCAGGGGCCATTTCTGAAAGTTCAGGGACCAAACTTGCCAAATGTGAAACTTCAGGGACTAAACTTGTAA
>LBNU01004141.1:3027-38900 GCA_014162995.1 Artemisia annua | reverse complement strand
TATAACATTTTGCAAAAGTTCTTGAGGAAATGGCTGAGGTTGTGTTTCAAACGTTTGGTATTGTGGAGGTTGGTCATGATAATTGTTGTCACAAGGAAAAAGATTCCTAGTTTGACAATCGGTGCTAAGATGCGGACCCCCACAATACTCACAACCATACTGTTGTGAAGTTGGTGCATTTTGAAACGATGCAACATTGAAATTTTGATAACACGGATTATGCTCATATGAAACGAAATCGTTTTGTGGATTATTGCAAAAGCTCGGATTAGAATCGTAAGCGAATGAATTCCTCGAACCACAAAACAAACAACTTCCGTTTTGAATACCATTACCACATCGTTCACACGTACACCAACGACATGGTAAACCGAAAAGTGGCTCGCCACAACCGACGCAAGGAATAAACGATTGCCTTAAAGAAGGAATCGGACCATTCAAAGAATCAACACAATAATCCAAATGATTATCAAGTCTCGAAGAACATTTTGAAAAATCCGGAGGTGGGACAAGTGGTGTGCTCTTAGAGCTAGCAATTTCCACCACTTCAGTTATGATCCCCGGTTCTTGTTCTTGATAAACGTGAGAATTAGGCAAGTCGTTCTTTTTAGTCACCGCTTTAAGCTCAGTACGTTTTCTTGTTAAACTTCGAACCGTAAATCGTGAAAGGTGTGGATCAAGTCTTGACGGTTTGCCATTAATAGCACGTATTTCGGGCTGTGAAGGGTAGTCGGAAGAGTTTTGAGAATCATTGAAAGCATTCGGATTTGCTTCGCACCATCTACAAAATCCGTCTCTAATATTACTTCCACACCGCCTACACGCGCACTTGTAACAATGAAGATTGTCATCCACTGGACCTTTACAATGAAAACAGTCGTAATCGAGTGATGACATAAGAATTAAACATTAACGAGGGATGAGAAGATAGAATTAAACGGTAAGGATGATAAGAAGATTATTTTTGGGTTTTTCGAAAAACATAACAATTACAACGAGACCAGCAAAAAGACAAGGGAACTTAAACCAATAATCAAGAACGTAAGGTTAACTCTTAAGGACAAACGCACAAAGGAGCGGGAGAGAAGAATGGATCTCTCACTAGGGCGAAGTTCGTTGGATCGCCCTATACCGTTTCGACTCCTCTTAAAGTTTGCTTATCGTTTAAAAGTTTTCCAAAATGCAAGTGACACAAAGGCAAGTTTTGATCTTAAGTTTGGGAACTTATTAATGTTCACACCCCCAGTTGGTAGGTGTTCTGCCTTAGTTTTTGGCGGTAAGATTTTATTGTTGTAATTATTAAACAAAGAAAACGGGAAAATCTTTTTGTGTTTTTAATCTTTTATAGATATAAATACATATATAGAAACAAAAGAAAAATATTTTTGGTTTTTTATAAGTTTTTTGAAAGCAATAACTTCTTGCGAAGGTTCTACAAGACTAATCGTTAAAACCTTTTTCGAGACTTTCGACACACAGCCTCCCCGGCAGCGGCGCCATTTGATTCGTTGTGTTTTTGTGCAAAACAATTTATCAAAAATATCAACAAACGTGAGGTCAATGTTATCGTGAGACAACAGGACGTGGAGAATTACAAGTTAACCTTTTAGGAAAAAGATTACCTCGTAAACTCGTGAAAGTGATATTTGTTTAGACCGGGAAGTGATTTCCCGTGTCGTATCCCAACGAGGTGTGAATGGAAAGTTTCGTGAAAAGATCGAGATTAAAATCTTGTATGAAAGGTTGTTTGGTTTTGTGATATGTTAAATTAACGAAAATGGAAAATTAACAAACGTAAATGAAAATAAAACAACCTAAATGGGAAAATGAACAATGCAATACTAGGAAAATCCTAAAAACTACTTAAAAGACTACGGGAAACATGATTAGGTATCGGGAAATCCTAAAACGTACACTAAGTTTAAAAACGCAAAAAGTTATTTAAAATAAACGCGAGTGCGCGAATTAAAACGTGAAATTAAGGCTACGTTAGTCCTACAGGCCTAAAAATAATTTTCTAATGCACTAAAAGACAAAAGAAAATTTTAGAAAAAAGAAAATCGAAAATTTAATAAAAATTCTATTTAATATGATTTAAAAACTATTTTACACTAATTAATTCGAATTAAATACTAAAACTATTTATAAAAATCTGAAACTTTTTTAACAAATACTTGATACTAATAAAAACCTAAGAAAAATATAAAAAGGAGAGAACAGTTCAAATAAGCAGAAAAATAAGCAATAGAAAAGCTGATAATGCTAATAAGCAAAACAGGAACACTATGTTAAATAAAAAATCTGGTAAGAGTTAACTGAGAAGTCCCTAGGGTGCTTATGGTATTTGTGTGGTGTGTTTGTGATCTGGCTTGCATGAGGTCCTGAGTTCGAACCCTCTTTTTACACATTTTTTTTTTTTCAGTTTTCTTTTTACTCTTTTGTTTGCTGCTTCTTTTAGTCCAACACAAACACAAACACAGACTCACAAACTTTCTTGAAAAACAGATTACAATAACAAATAACTCATTCTAATTCTTGATTTCTAAAACAGATCAAAGATTCAAATGGAATTCAAAATTTTAGCTTTCTTGTGACTGCCAAACCAAACTATCAATGCAAGCAAGCTTAGACAAGCTTAAGGCTTGTACAAGCAACAACACAACAAAAGCAGTAACAACAAATAACTAACACAAGATCAACAACAAGGATAATCAATAAGAACAAAACAGGTTCAAACAGACAGTAGCAGCTAAAGCAACGAGAACAAACAAAGCAGTTGATCAAATAAGCTAATAAGCTTTCACAAGCTTCAACAAACCAACAAACAACAATAATAATAACAACAAGCAACAACTAAAACAAGAACAACAACAATGATCAAGAAGAACAACAAATCAAACAAATTCAGTCTACAAACTGGAGTATGAATCGCAAGCAGCACAAATAGGCCAGAAAGAATGGTTCAATAAGCAGTCCAAATAAGCTAACCTAAACTTAAAGGGGCAAAAGCAAGACTACCTAGCTGAGAACCTAAAACAACTAAAAAAGCCCTATGCCTTAGGGTCCAATTGAACATCTAATTAGACACAAGTTCAGCAAAGAAACCCATATGGGACTGCATCAACTCAGCATACTTTGCCTGACTTTTTGTTTGCTCATCCGAATTGACCAAACTTAGTTTCAACAGCCTAGACCGTATCATAAGTTGTATAATTGGCATGCATTTAAACATTAAATACTCAAACACTAAGATGAAATTCTACAGATGATACAATTGGCAAAAACAGTTTCAAGTAATGAAAGGGAACAATGAGATTAATGAGCTAAGTTTGCTTTTATGAAATAAACTACCACATCTGGAGCTTGAACTGAGCTAGTGTGATATCAGTGAGCTGAATTGGAGCAGTAATATCAATAATTTTGAACAACAAAAGCACCGCTAATCTAATCTATTCACACCCGCTTACTACATTATTACATTCAATCTAAAATCTACGATGACATTAACGCACCAATTCACTCAAACTCAGTCAACATATTCATTAAATAAGATCAAGAACTTACATGCAGCAAAATATTTCAAAAATCTAAAATTCATGAATCAAGGAAACAAGTAGTAGCCAACTCAGTTTCATCAAACACATGCAACAATGAATCAAACAAGTTCCATAGGATCTAACTACTAAATCATGATTGCTTTAGCTAAATGAAACAGTAAAAAGAACTTTATATCAAACCTACACTACTTAGGCAGAAAACTAAAATAAATTTGAATAAAGATTGAAACTTAGAATGAGAACTCACCATTTAATTCTCAGCTTTCTGAGAATCTCCACAAGCTAGCCTATCTTTTAGATAGGCTCACCACCAAAGTACCATAAACTACCACAGAATCACCATAAACCACCATGTTCTGTCCCTTTCTCTTTTGTTGACCATATTTCAATTTAAAACAGAGCCACATAAAGAATTTCAATAACAAACTAACAAGGAGATTGAGTGAACTTATAAGAACATGAATTAACAATTATAACAAGTCTAAGTACTTTTATCAATTTTGCTAAAAATTGGCCAAACTGAATTCGAACAAGATAAACTGAAAACTTTATTAAAAACTATTGAAAATACACTAAGGAGTCTTAATACATTAAATTTAAATTGAAAATTGCACTGAAATAGTAAAAACTATTAAAACGACATAATTAAACCTAAAACTACTCTCCTTTTCTGCCTTCTTGCTTCTCCTTCCTTTTATAGTGCTCCATTAGGGTTTGTGTCCCCCTCTAAACAAATCACAACCGTTAATTGCTTTTAATTTGATCTTGGCCCCTCAAATTAATTTTGGCGGGAAAAAGTGATTTAGTGGAATTCCAGGTTGTAAGGTGTTAGGTATGGAGTTTGTGAGTGAGGGGGTTAGGTGGTGTTGGGGAGTGGTGAAAGTGGGGAGGTTTTGAGAAAGGTGGAGTGTGGTGGTGGTGTTGCAGAGGTGTTGGGTTTTCCTGGATAAAAGGATGAAGGAGGGAAGGGAAGACATTGACCGTTTGACCTGGGGGGGGGGGGGCTTTGTTTATAAATACGTGGGGTGTTTTGGGTTTTATTTATTAGTGGGCTGGAAGGGGATGGGCCAAGGTAGGTTTAGTGGGTTTTTAGGATTAGTGGGTTTTGGTTTTAAGGGTTTATTAAAGGGTCCATTTGGTGTAGTAGCTTAAACAAGCCCAAGGACTATAAGTGTACAAGCTGAATTTATGAAGGGCCAAATCTGCCAATTCTCAAACTTCCCTCAAGGACCAATTTTGTCAAATCTCGAATTCCCGAGGCTACTTGTATCATTTTTCCTCAAATTATAATTCCCGGGGGTCATTTCTGACAACTTTACATTTTTGAGGGACCAAACTTGTATTTTTCTGAAGATGCAATCCACGGGTCAAATTTGTCATTTTAGGATTGATGGAGGACTTTTGTTGACTTTTCTTCATAAAATTCTCTCCAGGGACCATTTCTGTCATTTCTTGAAAGTTCAGGGACTGATTTTGACAACTCTTCATATTTTGCTCGTTTTTCGTCTGTTTTCAATCCTTTTGTACCTGAAACACACAAAAACACATTCCAAGGATATTTGTGATGTTATTTGACCATTTTGAAGTGTTTTTGATCGTTTTGACTTGAAAATTGGACGAAAAGATATGTGGAAAAANTGGGTTTTTAGGATTAGTGGGTTTTGGTTTTAAGGGTTTATTAAAGGGTCCATTTGGTGTAGTAGCTTAAACAAGCCCAAGGACTATAAGTGTACAAGCTGAATTTATGAAGGGCCAAATCTGCCAATTCTCAAACTTCCCTCAAGGACCAATTTTGTCAAATCTCGAATTCCCGAGGCTACTTGTATCATTTTTCCTCAAATTATAATTCCCGGGGGTCATTTCTGACAACTTTACATTTTTGAGGGACCAAACTTGTATTTTTCTGAAGATGCAATCCACGGGTCAAATTTGTCATTTTAGGATTGATGGAGGACTTTTGTTGACTTTTCTTCATAAAATTCTCTCCAGGGACCATTTCTGTCATTTCTTGAAAGTTTAGGGACTGATTTTGACAACTCTTCATATTTTGCTCGTTTTTCGTCTGTTTTCAATCCTTTTGTACCTAAAACACACAAAAACACATTCCAAGGATATTTGTGATGTTATTTGACCATTTTGAAGTGTTTTTGATCGTTTTGACTTGAAAATTAGACGAAAAGATATGTGGAAAAAGGCACATATCAATAACAAATTTTGTTCAATCAGGACAAACAGGTAAAAGAGTCTTTTATGTGAAAAGAAATGTTTACAACCAAAAATGGGCACCTAAGATTAAAACAAGTGTGCAGGCAGTTCAAACTGCTAGTGCAAAAGTTTCAACTGGTAGACCAAAATCATCTAAGGTTGCGAACACAAAATGGGTAAATATGGGAAATGTTGTTAAGCCCTCAGCACATTGGGAATGGAGACCAAAATGACTAATCACCTCAAACAATCCCAATGGGTTATCAATGACCTTTGACAGATATGACTTTATTGATACACAAGGTAGATCCAAGTCAATAATGGCTTGGGTCCCCAAGAGAAACTAACTTCTCTTCTTTAAATGTGCAGGAACATTCAAGTGCTTTAAAGCCAGATCAAGGATATACAAACAGTGGATGTTCAAGGCACATGACTGGCAATAAGTCCTACCTTTCAAATTTCATACCTTTTGAAGGACAATATGTCAGCTTTGGTGGTGGTATTGGTGGAAAGATTACTGGTAAAGGTACAATAAAGACTGGTAATTTAGATTTTGAAGATGTGTACTTTGTGAAAGAGCTTAAGTACAATCTCTTTAGTGTCTCACAAATGTGTGACAAAAAGAACAATGTTCTTTTTTACTGAAACTGAATGCTTTGTTTTGTCTAAGGATTATATGATCCCTGATGAAAGTCAGATATTGCTTAGAATTCCTAGACAAGGCAACTTATACAGTTTTGATATGAAAAATGTTGTTCCAAAAGAGGATCTTACTTGCTTGATTGCAAAGGCCACATTGGATGAATATATGTTATGGCATAGGAGGCTTAGTCATGTGAACTTCAAAACCATTAACAAAATTGTGAAAGATGGTTTGGTTAGAGGATTACCACAGAAAAGATTTGAGAATGATCAAACCTGTGTTGCATGTCTCAAGGGAAAGCAACACAGAGCTTCTTGTAAGACAAAGGCCCTTAACTCTATTACTCACCCTCTATATATTCTTCATATGGACTTGTTTGGTCCAACTTCTTTGAGTAGTATTAATCATAAAAGTTACTGTCTTGTTGTAACTGATGACTATAGTATGTTTACTTGGGTTTTCTTTTTGGCAACTAAGGATGAAACAGCTGGTATCCTTAAGACCTTTATTACTGAGGTAGAAAACCTAGCTGATAAGAAATAAAGATAATCAGATGTGACAATGGGACTGAATTTAAAAATAGAGTTATGGATGATTTCTGTAAAGTTAAAGGGATTAAAAGAGAGTTTAGTGTTGCTAGAGCACCACAACAAAATGGTGTTGCTGAAAGAAGAAATAGGACACTAATTGAAGCAGCTAGAACAATGTTAGCTGATTCAAAACTCCTTATGAGTTTTTAGGCTGAAGCAGTTTCAACTGCTTGTTATGTTCAAAACATAGTTTTGGTTGTGCAGTCAAAGAACAAGACTCCTTATGAGTTATTTAGAGGTAAAACACCTACCTTAGAGTTTATGAGACCATTTGGATGTCATGTTTCTATTCTGAATACCATTGATCACTTAGGAAAATTTGATGGTAAATCAGATAAGGGTTATTTTGTTGGATATTATATGGTTAGTAAGGCTTTTAGAGTATACAACTTCATAACCAAGCACATAGTGGAAAATCTGCATGTTGAGTTTCTTGAGAATCAACCTAATGTTGTTGGTACAGATCCAGAATGGTTGTTTGATATGGATTCTTTAACCCAATCTATGAATTATGTACTAGTTTTTGCAGGTACAAACACTAATGATTTTGCAGGGTCAGAAGAATATGTTGATGCAGATGAATCAAGTATGGAAAATGAGGCAAATCAAGATCACATCTTTATGCCTATTCGGACTGATGATTCTACTACAAAGAATGGTGATCCAGAGCCCTCTGATGCAGTCAGAGATGAAGGCAATGTTGCTGATAAGGATGCACATGAAGTGGATGCTCAGAACAAGGACATTCCTGAAAGCAGTACAAACATGGTTGGTACTGATGATGCAAATGTTATTACTGATGGACCAAATGTGAATTCTCAAGGTTCACTAGCTACTCCAATTGCTCAAGATGATTCTTTTGATATCTTTGGAGGAGGTCTGCTTAATATTCCTGTTACATATAAAGTTCCTCAAAATGCTCTTTTAAGAATCAACAAAGATCACCCTATTGAAAATATAATTAGTGGAGTCCACTCAACTATGAAAACAAGGAGGCAATTATAGGAACCAGATCATCATGGTTTTATAAGTGCAGTGTATGAATCCAAAGATCATGAAGAAAAGAATTTCTTTTTTTTTTCTGTCACAAGTTGAACCAAAGAATGTTCTCAAAGCCTTAGAAGACTCAAGCTGGGTAGAAGCTATGCAAGAAGAATTGCTTCAATTCAAGATTCAGAAAGTTTGGGTTCTTGTTGATGCTTCAAAAGGCAAGAGGGTTATTGGTACAAAATGGGTGTTCAGAAACAAGAAGGATGAAAGAGGGATTGTAATCAGGAACAAGGCAAGGCTTGTTGCACAAGGATACACTCAGGAAGAAGGTATTGACTATGAAGAAGTTTTTGCACCAGTAGCAAGGATTGAGGCTATAAGGATTTTTCTAGCTTATGCTTCTTTCATGGGCTTCACTGTTTACCAAATGGATGTGAAAAGTGCCTTTCTTTATGGGCAAATTGAAGAGGAGGTGTATTATTCTCAACCTCCAGGTTTCACTAATCCAGATCATCCTGACAAAGTATATAAGGTGGTAAAAGCTCTATATGGCTTGCATCAAGCTCCAATAGCTTGGTATGGTAAACTGGCTACCTATCTTCTAGAGAATAGGTTTCATAGAGGTAAAATTGATCAACTCTATTCATCAAGAAGGACAAGAATGACATACTAATAGTTCAAATCTATGTAGATGATATCATTTTTGGTTCTACAAAGAAATCAATGTGTAGAGACTTTGAGAAACTCATGAAAGATGAATACAAGATGAGTTCCATGGGATAACTTATATTCTTTTTGGGAAATCAAGTACAGCAGAGACCTGATGGAATTTTTATTAGCCAAGACAAGTATGTGGCTGATATTTTGAGAAAATTCCAATTTGGAGATACAAAGACAGTGAGTACACCTGCAGACAAGGACACAACATCACAGTTGAAGGATCATAGTGGTGAACTGTGGATGTTCACACTTATAGGTCCATGATTGGGTCCTTGATGTATCTTACTTCATCAAGACCAGATATCATGTTTGCAGTTTGTGCTTGTGCTAGATTCCAAGTCACTCCCAAGATCACTCACTTAACTGCAGTGAAGAGAATCTTCAGATACCTTAGAGGTCAACCCAATTTGGGGTTATGGTATCCTAAAGAGTCCCCAATGGGATTGGTAGCATATTCAGACAGTGATTATGCTGGAGCATGTTTGGATAGAAAGTCCACTACAAGAAGATGTCAATTTCTTGGATGCAGGTTGATATCCTGACAGTGCAAAAAGCAAACAATGGTGGCTACTTCAACAACTGAAGGAGAGTATGTGGCTGCTGCTAGTTGTTGTGCTCAAGTTTTGTGGCTTCAAAATCAGCTACTTGATTATGGGTACAATTTTATGAACACCATTATATATATTGATAATAGCAGTACTATGTGTATCATTAAGAATCCAGTTCAACATTCCAAAACAAAACACATTGAAATTAGACATCACTTTATAAGAGATTGCAATGAGAAAAGATTAATACAGGTTGTCAAAATTCATATTGATGACAACTATGCTGATCTCTTAACTAAAGGTTTTGATGTGGGGAGGTTTCAATACTTGGTTGCAGGTATTGGGATGCTAAATCCATAAAATATTGATGTCTAAGTGTTAATTGCTTTTCAAAGAGAACTTGGATTTGTACTGATTGTATTGTCTGTTAAATGCTTTTTAGAGTTTGTACTGGTTAAATGGTTTTTGGTAGTGCTTATGATATTATGTTAGTCACTTCTAAATAGTATTAAAAAGAAAATAGTGTGTCGTGTATTTTCTTGGTTTTTCAGCTAACATTCACAGGAAAGCTAAGCATACTGAATGGACTTGAGTTATGGTGTGGTTTTTTGGAAAGTTTGTTAAGTGTGGATTTTTGACACACAACTGATGAGGCAAAAAGTGTTACGCTTTTAGGGGGTCATTTAAGCCCTAATCCGTAATTATTTGATCAAATATTGCCTTAAATCGTTCCTTTTGTCATTTTAGGTACTTTGGAGAAGAAATCTGGAAAAGGGAGCATTTTGGACGTTTTTGGAGCATAAAAGTGAAGAAAACGACAAAGTCCCAAAAACATGCTGGAAACTGTACCTGACGGCGTCACTCTTTACAAGGTGACAGCGTCACGCTTTGACAAAGAGGTGGATATGAAATTACACGAGACGCTCCAGAAAGTTTTGGTGAATTAACACGTGACGGCGTCACGCTTTGTGACGCCCCTAGGCCGTCACGTTATAAGCTAAAGGGAGACGACCCAGAAAGAAATAGAAGGGGACGGCGTCATAAGTGGACCTGAGCAATCCGAGAAGTATTTTGGCGGCGAGGTGACGGCGTCACAAGCTATAACGTGACGCCGTCAGATTGTAAAATCTATATAAAGTTTTCTAATTTTCATTCATTAGTGTGCAACTTTTTGGGAGAACTTTAGGGATAAACCCTAGGTCGAATTTTACTGTATTTTCAAGGGTTTTTCACCCTTGTTTCATCCATGCTTAATTAAAGATAAGTCTTCCATCAATAATTCAATATGTCTATGTGTTGTTTGATTTTATCTTATGTTTGTCTTTACATTAACATGTTAGGCTAGGTTTTTCTTGTGTTTGCTTAGATGTAATGAAACCTAGCTATTGATTATTGGTTGATGGTTGGTTATTAATTGTTGTGGGTGGGTGATTTCAATGTTAGGCTTAAGAAAACTGGTTAACTTCCAATTGGTAACATGCTTGAACGTCTTAAGAAACATGAATCGGATGTGTACTACAAATAATTGGTTGTATTTAATGCATAAGTAACTATTAGTGATTCCATGGTTAGGATACTAAACGTGTCGCCATAGGGTGAAGTAGGAGCTTATAGATTTGGGGAAGGACGTACATGCCCCACGAATGGTATTAAGGAATATAACCTGTCATCCACACAATTGTAACAAACTAATCAACCGGTAAAAGATAGCTAGGGAGTAATGAAATCTAAGTAAACACGCTTCTCTCCATATAAGTTTCACAACCTTTTATTTTCTTGTNTAATGAAACCTAGCTATTGATTATTGGTTGATGGTTGGTTATTAATTGTTGTGGGTGGGTGATTTCAATGTTAGGCTTAAGAAAACTGGTTAACTTCCAATTGGTAACATGCTTGAACGTCTTAAGAAACATGAATCGGATGTGTACTACAAATAATTGGTTGTATTTAATGCATAAGTAACTATTAGTGATTCCATGGTTAGGATACTAAACGTGTCGCCATAGGGTGAAGTAGGAGCTTATAGATTTGGGGAAGGACGTACATGCCCCACGAATGGTATTAAGGAATATAACCTGTCATCCACACAATTGTAACAAACTAATCAACCGGTAAAAGATAGCTAGGGAGTAATGAAATCTAAGTAAACACGCTTCTCTCCATATAAGTTTCACAACCTTTTATTTTCTTGTCATTTATTTTTCTTGCATTTGTAGTTATTTGGGTTAGTTGATTAGCAACTAATTCCGCCCACTCCTTCAAAAACCGAGATTTTACTTGCTTTCCATAAAATATAAAAATACAAAAAGAATCATCCCTCACCCTTATACCTAATTAGATTAGCTTTCAATCCTAATGAACACTATTCCCCAAGTAGAACGATCAATCCCCCGGTACTTGCCACTACACTATACTACATTGGTCAGGTACACTGCCTGGTGGGGATTGCAAGCTTCTCAAGATCCTTTGAGAAGTAAAACCTCTTGCAAGGTTGCAAAACCACGCATCAACAACAAATGGTTATTGGTTCACCATGTCTAATCCACATAAGAACCAACTAGTCATGAGCAAATGGCTGCTGGTAAAAACCTCTCAAATCCGTTCATGGTTGGTAGTTTACAAAAACTATATGGTTATCAGCTCACCATATTCAATGATGAAGAGTTGGCTAGTCCAAAGCAAACGGCTCTTGGTAAAGACATTACAAATCCATTGATAGCTGGTAGTTTGCTCAAAACTATGTATGAGCAGTTATATTGTATTTATAAAATTTCCACTGCTCTTTGAAAAAATTTGTACTGATGGGTCAAAGTTTGTGCTGATAGTGAATATTTGCTCTAGCTGTTGCAAATGATGACTCCTCATAAAATTTTTGCATACGGAATTGGGAAAATATTTTGTTTCCATACTTTTAGGGTTACTTTCTTAAGAGATTATCTTGTTTCCAAATTTTATCTTTTCTAAAGATAACTACTTTCTTAAGATAATTCTTAACTTGTACAACAATTTACAAACCCTACTGGTATAAATATACCATCCCAATTAGTTTTTCAAGTCATACGATCTTTTTCTTTTCTCACAAATTGTTCATTCATCATGGTTCACTTGGTTTTTGGAGACTCAGGAGTAAAACCTAGTTTTCCTAGGGATAAAACTCAGTCTATGTCCAATGATGCATATCTCACAGCAGGTCACACAGCTGGAAGTGTTAGGGACAGTTTGCAACTGATAAGGAGAATTGTTACAGTTTTAAGGGGTCATTTAAGCCCTAAGTCGTGATATTATGATCAAATATTACCTTAAATCGTTCCTTTTGTCATTTTAGTTACTTTTGAGGAGAATTCTAGAAAACAAAGCATTTTGGACGTTTTTGGAGCCAAAAAGTGAAGAAAATGACAAAGTCAAGAATCCAAGCTGGAAATTGTACCTGATGGCGTCACCATTCCAAAGGGACGGCGTCACTCTTTAAGAAAAGATGTGGATATCACTTTTACACTTGACGCGCCAGAAGAATTTTTGTGCATAACATGTGACGACGTCACTCTTTACCTGAAGTAGNCTCAGTCTATGTCCAATGATGCATATCTCACAGCAGGTCACACAGCTGGAAGTGTTAGGGACAGTTTGCAACTGATAAGGAGAATTGTTACAGTTTTAAGGGGTCATTTAAGCCCTAAGTCGTGATATTATGATCAAATATTACCTTAAATCGTTCCTTTTGTCATTTTAGTTACTTTTGAGGAGAATTCTAGAAAACAAAGCATTTTGGACGTTTTTGGAGCCAAAAAGTGAAGAAAATGACAAAGTCAAGAATCCAAGCTGGAAATTGTACCTGATGGCGTCACCATTCCAAAGGGACGGCGTCACTCTTTAAGAAAAGATGTGGATATCACTTTTACACTTGACGCGCCAGAAGAATTTTTGTGCATAACATGTGACGACGTCACTCTTTACCTGAAGTAGGCCGTCACGTGTATTCTCTATAGTGTGACGGCCCAGAAACCTTACAAGCAGACGGCGTCAAGAAGATGGATTGGACGACAAGAAATCCTAGATACGGCGAGATGACGGCGTCAACCACTAAAAGGGGACGCCGTCACCTGTGTAATTCTATATATACTTTTCGATTTTTCATTCATTAGGTGAGGACTTTTGGTAGGGAACTTTTGGTACGAACCCTAGGCGACTTTTGCAGTATTTTTAGGGTTCCAAATCCTCTTTTCTTCCATGTTCAATTAAAAATAAGTTATCCTTTAATCATTCAGTATGTCTATATGTTGTTTGATTATATTGTATGCTTTTCTTTCATTTAACATGCTAGCTTAGATTTACTTGTGTTTGCTTACATCTAATGAAACCTAGTTATTGATTATTGGTTGTTGGTTTGTCATCAATTGTTGTGGGTGATTGATTTTAGCGTTAGGCTTAAGAAAACTGGCTAATCTCCTATACGGTAACTTGCTTGAACGTCTTAAGAAACGTAATCGGATGTGTACTATGGTTTTATTGGTTGTATTTAATGCATAAGTAACTATTAATGAGGCCATGATAGGATACTAAACGTGTCGTCATAGGAAGAGATAGAAGCTTATAGAGTTGGGGAAGATCATACACGGCCTCACGAATGGTATTAAGGAATGCAACCCTTCACCTATGCAATTTTGACAAACCAATTAATCAATAAAAGATAACTAGAGAGTAAGGAAATCTAAGTAAACACACTTTTCTCCATATTAGAAGTTCTCACACTTATTTTCTTGTCATTTATTTTATTTGCATAAGTAGTCAATTGGGTTAGTTGACTAGCAACTAATTCCGCCCACTCTTTCAATACCCGAGATTTTTACTTGTTTTCCATAAAATATAAAAAAAATACAAAAAGAATCATCCCTCACCTCTAGACATAGCTAGATTAGTTTCAATCCTAACAAACACTATTCCCCGAGAGAACGATCCATCCCCCGGTACTTGCCACTCATTATATGTTGGGAATTATTGTAACCAGACTTAAGTCTGGAATAGCTTAGTTAAGTCGGGTAGATAGTTAAGTCTGGCAGACACTAGTTAAGTATGTTTATGTTTAGACTGTTAAGTCTGTTTTGCTTAACAAGTTAGATATCTTAGGAGATATTCTAGGAAAGGATATGCACACGGTTAGATATCTTAGGAGAAGATATGCATGTATCCTAATACACGTTTTGTAGAATTAGGGTTTCCTTGTAGTATAAAAGAAACCTTATGGCATTGAGTTCCATGCCAAGTTTTATAAAGTTAATAGAAGTAAAAGTTATTAATCCTTGTGTTATTCTTACTGCTTGTGTTAATATTCCGCGTTAACATCAAGTATACATTGTTCTTAAGAGTTTCTCATATAAATACTTTGGATTTATTCAAGGTGTTTATTGTCTTACAAAGGCTACTTAGATCCAGAACTTTGGACCTACAAGTGGCATAAGAGCCTGTAGAGGGACTCTGAGTAAGAAGAAACACAGAAAACCATAACTCCAAAACACTCACACACTCACTAATCCCAAAAGATGGCTGGTGCTTCTGCTGTTGATGAATTCTGTTCACATGGTGATTCTGAAGAATCACAACACATTGATGATACATCAGAGAATAACAAACCTAAGCAGCAACAACAGTTGGTGTCTACATCTACCATCATATCCAATATCAAACTCCCATTTCTCAAAAAGGAGGAGTATGATATTTGGGCTATGAAGATGGAGCACTGTCTGGAATGCATTGATAATGACGTATGGAATGTGATTCAAAATGGTAACTCAAAGAAGAGAATCTCTGTAGGCAAGGATGGTACTGTTAGGGTACTTCCACCTGTGTCTGCTGCAGAGATCCATGCTATGAAGAAAGAGAGGAAGGCTAGAACCATCTTACTGATGGCCATTCCAAAAGAACACCTCAGGAGGTTCCATGGGATGGATGATGCTAAAGATATCTGAGAGGCTATTAAAACACACTTTGGGGGGGATGCAAACTCTAAAAAGATGCAGAAGGCTGTTTTTAAGCAGCAATTTGAAGCATTCACCATTGCTAGTTCTGAAGGCTTTGAGAAAAGTTATGACAGATTCCAACATTTGCTCTCTCAATTGGAAGCACATGGTTCTCCTGTATCCACTGAAGATGCTAACCATAAGTTTCTTAGATCTCTGCCTGTTGAATGGTCAACTGTAGCCATGTCTATGAGACTAAAAGAGGGTGTGGATGCCCGGTCAATTGATGACCTATTCAATAACCTTAGGGTGTTTGAACAGGACATCAAAGAGGGGTTGAAGACATCCACCAGTGTATCAAATGTTGCCTTTGTTGGACAAGGCAAAGCCAGTACTAACAAGGTTAATACTGGTAGTTTTAATTTTGGCAGTTATGCTTCTTCTTTAAGGGACACAAGAGAAAGAGATGTTCCTAGTGGTTTTGCTGATGAGGTTCTCTATTCTCTCTTTGCAAAGAGGTCTGAATACAGAGATCTGATTCATGATGATCTTGATCAGATCGATGATGTTGATATTAAAGAAATAGACATCAATTGGCAGCTAGCCATGATTGCACTAAGGATGAAAAGATTCTTCAAAAAGACTGGAAGAAACATCAGATATAATGGGAACAAACCTGTTGGATTTGATAAATCAAAGCTTTTATGTTATAAATGCAACAACACTGGTCACTTTGCTAGGGAATGTACAGCAAAGGTGACATCTGAAGAAAAGAAGAAGGGGAATTCTATGTAGTCAGAAGAAGGGCAAAAGAAGGAGACAAGTCAATTTGGCATGCTAACAATGGATGATGGAGTGATCAACCGGGTGGAGCATACTGATGAAGAGGATTCTACAAATCATGCACTCATGGCCATAAGCTCCAACTCTGAGGTATCATTGTGCTCTAAGCTATGTATTGATTCTTACAAGAGTGTTAAAGCCAGGTGTGATGAACAATTAAACTAAATAGAAGAGCTAGATGTAAAAATACTTGCTTATGAAAATGCAGTCAAAACCTTAGAGGCTCAGGTTAAAAAACTATCAAAACAGCAAGCTAATTTGAATGAGAAAATTACCTTTCAAGCAAATGAGATTTATGAATAGGATGAGAAATTGAAAAAGTATAGGAGAATTGGTCTAAAAGCTATAAAAGATAAAGAAAATCTACAGAGTATAGTTGATAAATTGGAGAACTCTAATAAAAACCTATTCAAACTTATTGACTCATGAATGAGTTCAAATAGCAAAGTGGGTTTAGGGTATAAAATAAATTCAAACAGTGAAGTCCTAAGTTATGAAGAGGAAATGAATAACACTGTTTTTATGTGCAAAGAAGAGGACTCTGTAGATAAACCAGTTTACAACAGATTTGCTAAGACCAATGACTTTAAAGGAGTTCCACCACCTTTAAGTGGGGATTACACTCCTAATCCAGGGCCTGAAATTGATGACTCTTTATTCGTCTATGGAAAAAGAGGGCCACAAGTACCTGAGGCAAGTGTTTCAGATGACAAAGTCAGTGAATACTCTACCTGTCAATCTAATGACAGTGCAGGGTCCATTGCTAACATTTCTGAACACTCTGATTCAGAACCTTAAAGTAGTCATAGTATAGAGTCAAAATCAGTTAAAAGTGAGAACTCTAAAGTTAAATCTGTTAAGACTAGATGTGAATCTCCTAGGCAAGAAGAAAACAAACCAGACACACCTAAAAAGGAAAAGAATGTAAAGAGAGATAGGGTATTAGGAGGAGGTTATGTATTTACTCAAAAAGATGCTTTGTTTGTCATAGTCCTAGTCATTTAATTAAAGATTGTGATTTTCATGAAATAAGGATGGCTAAGGGAAATGAACTAAAGAAACAAAGAATGGCAAATAATAGTAATGTTGAGGTCAAACCTGTGTGGAATGCTGTAAATAGAGTTAACTATGCAAATTAGTTTCTGCCTAGACAAGTGCAACTAAATGCTAGAAAAACAAATGTTAATTCTGCTGGGTTAAGGGTTAATACGGGTCATTCCACAGTTAATTCTGGTAGGCCAAATGTTTATGCTGGTAAAAACAGTGTTAAACCTGTTGGGCAAAGGGTTAATTCTGCTCAACCTATGGTTACAAATTGGTGTTACAGACCTAAACAACCAGTAAAACCACAGGTGAATCAAACAAATACCAGAAGTTATTTTGCTAAATCTCATTCACCTGTGAGGAGATCTATTCCACAAGTGAACCAATTTAACCAAAGAAGAAACTTCTCAAAATCAAAATCACCTGTGAGAAGACCCATTACAAATAATGCAGCAAAGATGTCAAACTCTTTTGCAGCAAAGGGTAAAGGGGGGTCTACTACCAAGGATTCAGACTACTGGAAATGGAATACATTCAAAAATGAACTAACCTATAAATCCATCGTAGTCAAAGTGGATCTTGTTCTTACAAGACATACAAGTATGTGAATCCACAAAAAGGACCCAATCCTGCACATGCTTGAGTCATTAAGAGAAACTAATCTCTTATTTTTATGTGCAGGACCATTCACTTCAGAACATAAGCTGCATAGGTTTATTTGATAGTGGGTGTTCAGAGCACAAGCTGGGTTCTAAAGAACCTTTGGCTATGGTTGAAAAGGAAGTGTACATTAATCTTTCTCCTGCAAGGATTGAGGACTGGAAGATTGGCAGAGATAGAGAAGGAAAAGTCTGGAAAATAACAAGAGCCGATGGCACATCAGAGTATTACAAGAACATGAAAGAAATGCTGAAATCTTGTGACAGAGAAGACTTAGACAATCTATGGCAATTGGTTCAGTTGGATATCAAAACTGCAAATGAAATTGATGTGAAGGCACAAGAGCTCTTTGTGGAGCTTCAGAGGATGTATGCACCAGATCCCACAGATGTTCATTGGAACTTCCCAAGTCAAGATAAAACCATCCTGTGGCAGTTATACCATAATAGCAGTGTTCATAATCTATCCACTAAGAAAGGTGTTGAATTATTCATGCTATCTGATGTGGCATATCCTTTAAGCACTGAAGTGCTCATTGGAATGATGTCCTTCAAGCTTTAATGTAAAGAACAAACTGATGCAGCTGACACCTTACTTCTCAGCATTGGTGGCTAATTGCTTGGCAAAATCTGTGAGGAGCTTGACATTGAATCCCAAGCTAAGAAAAGAAAAGGGCAGTAAACTTTGAGAAAGCCTTCACTTCTTCTCAAGGTCATTTCATTGCATTGTGTTTGAATAAGTCATTAGGACATGTTTGTTTTTGGATATGTTGATTTATGTTTTGCAACATCAAAGTTTTCTTTTGTTTTGGTTTGAGTACTTTATACACATTTTTATGATTAACAAAGGTCTTTTGGTTTCTTAAATTTATTTGGTACCTAGCTACATTTAAGGGGAGGTTAAATGTATAATTTGAAACTAAAAGTCGTGTTTGCTAATAATTTGAATTAATGTGCATTCTAAGTTAAGTCAGGTGATTAAGTCGGTTGCATATATACATATTGTTGTCTTCTTTTGGTTTTTGTACTAATCTTTCCAAGCAAAAATATGGCTTGAAGACATATGGAAGCCATTTTCAGACTTTTGGTACATAAACTTAAGGGTTAATGTTGACCATCAGTTAAGTCTGGTGATTCATCATTAAATCTGGTTGACCATAATTAAGTCTGGCAGTGTACTAATGATTTTCACTATTTAAATAGTACCGTTACAGTTAAGTCTGGTGATTCATCATTAAATCTGGTTGACCATAATTAAGTCTGGCAGTGTACTTTTTATGACCGTTAGTACTGGTCATCAGTCCAATGATTTTCACTATTTAAATAGTACCGTTACAATTCAAAGCGAGCACAACATTGCAAGAATGAAGTACTGTAACAAACACAATCAACTAGGGTTCTTGAAGAAACCGGTGGGCAGTGATGACTTCCATGAGATCGTGGACTTTATGAAGGGTTCCTACATCAGGTATGCCTTGATATGCAACCCTACTATCTATGACTCCCTAGTCAAACAGTTTTGGCAGACTACCACTGCCGAAACTCTGGCTGATGGGACTCAAGAGTTAAGAGCAACCATAGATAATACTGAATACTCTGTTACTGAGGCTTCCATTCGAAGTAGCCTTCAATTAAATGATGTCTCAGGTATTACTATGTTGTCAAATAAAATGCTTTTTTAAGGGTATAAGGAAAATGGGATATCTTCTTGATGATACCCTTACTTTTTGGAAAGGTCAATTCACTCCTAATTGGAGGTTTTTAATTCACCATTTGCTTCACTGCCTAAGTTCTAAGAGTGGTGGATGGGATCAATTTGGTAGCAGTCTTTCTTCTGCATTCATTTGTCTCTCCACAAATAAAACCTATGATTTTTCAAAAATGATCTTTGAAGCAATGGTAACAAATTCCAAAAGTACCACAAAGTTTTTGATGTATCCAAGGTTTTTGCAAATGGTGTTAGATGTTGAAACAGTTAATAAAACTCAGTACATGGTCATCCCATTCAAAAAGAAGCTTTTTGCAAACATGAAAAGGAGTTTTAAAGGGAAATTTAAGCCCTTGCTCCCTGCTATGCTGCCTGGTGGTACTGACAATGCAGGTACATCCTCATCATCTTCTGAGAGTGATGACTCATCCCAACCAATGGATGCCTAATGCGCGTGATGTGTAGTTGCGGTTTAGCAGTGTTAATGCCTACTCAAGTTTTACATTTATATTTAGCCGACTAATCAATAACACACACACTTAACGAGCAGTGTACCCGGTCAGTATGAATATAATGGTGAGTAGAGTGTCGATCACTAAGAGTGGAACGATTTATCTAGTTAACCTAATCAGTATTTTAATGTCCTAAGTTAGTTTTACAGCCTAATCTAACGCAAAGGGGGTTCAGCCTGAGAGACTGGCACAACTTGGTTTTATTAAACAGTAAATTAAACTAATGAGCAATGAATCAGCGAGTAACATACACGTACACAGATAGATAATAGAGACTATAAGAAGACCTGTCCTGATAATTAAGTAGCTTGTCACTTGTTTTATTACTAGTTTTATATGAAGTGTATATTAGTTAAATCTTTCTCGTTGGATCTCATTATATCGGCGGGTAAACCCTTAATGATTACTTATGACTATCCTATTTATCCAAAGACGTCAGATTAAATAGCCGAGGAAGGGGTATGGCAGCCTAAGCGCTGCTCAGCTAGACACAGAGGTTATCAATGCACTAATATAAGTCACCAAAGACATCATAATATAAACTTTAATTGATGGGAAAGCAATTTTAAGAGGTGTGTATGATTTTCCGTAGTCACATACAAATGCCCATCTATCCTGATGAATTAAATCGTACTATCACAATAAAACAAAACTACTTAATGAATTGAATACATGCAGGACCTTCTTATAGCTCTAATATCGTCGTTTGGGGTGTGTCTTGTGTTGCTTCTTTGACTGAACTCGGCTCCTTAGGGTTATGTTGCACACAAAATTCGTCTAGGTCTTGGGGTATTTATAGTTTCTGTCTTAGGGATCGATGCGGCGCATGTAATGCGTAGATTTGGTGCATTGACTTAACTTCGCGTGGGGTCCAAGATTAATATATTCTGGAATATTCGTACACCGTCTTTAGATGCGGCGTAACTTGAATCTTTATGCGGCGCATGTCCCTCAGTATCTTGGATTGTATCTGGTGAAGTCTTGATAGTGATACGCCGTATGTCAGAAGTGTAATGCGGCATATCTGTAGTAGAACGAGCTTGATCTTCTTCGTTGACCAAAGTTTCATATGCGACGCATGATAGAATTACATGCGGCGCATTCTTCAAAGTCAGGCAATGGTCTTCGAATTCATCTAAGTGTGATATTGCGGCGTATCTGTTGAGAGAGATACGGCGCATCTTCTGGATTTCAGTAGACTTTTGACATCTTGCTCGTTTTGCTCCATAATTAGTCCAAAATCGCCAAGTTTCACCTATTACCTGTTTTTACCTGAGAATCACTAGAGTAAACATTAAAGTACCGATTCTCATATATAATAAAATAAAACAAGTCAAATAAATAGGATAAATGATGATAAAAATATGTACTTATTTGAGTTCATCAAATATCCCCCTACTTGAACTTTACTTGTCCCCAAGTAAACCTTAGATTTATCTTATGAAAATGTATCCTAAAAGGTATTAGGATTTATTTTTATAATTATGCACTTATTCGTCTTATCATAATCACACAACCAAACACTTAACGAGTTAGAAACAAAATAATTTTTCAATATAAAAGAATTCTAAATCGTTTAGTTGCTCAGTTGTGACGAATATTCTATCATAAGCTTGACAAGTATACGCATCTCCCCCACTAAAGCTAAGGAGTAACAAGTCTAAAGCGGTAAAAAGGGTTTTGAGGCTTAAGGGTTAAACCTAGCTTCATTCAAATATCTCCTGCATAAACTTATTAGATCGCTGGCGCGAGTCTTTGACGCTTCAACTAATGGATGGTCACTAGTGCACTTCTTGGATCGCTGGCGCGTTATTTGTATAACGGATGGTCACCGAGTCACACACTAGATCGCTAGCGCGTTAATCAACTAATCTAATACTCAGATGGTCACTACCTTATTCATACATTTAACATTCTTACTTAGCCATCATCATATCCGGATGCTCGAAAGCTAACAACGAATATAACAATATGGTTGGGTAGGGATAACATTTAGGATATAAATTAGTGTAAAATAAAAAATAAACAAACAAATAAATTAAAATCCTAAGTGTGGTTAATTAGTTTCCCAACCATCCCATGAATAAGACTCATATCATTGAATAACTCACGCTTTTGACTCATGTAACTCACGCTTTAGGTAGACACGAATTATGCTCAATAAAATCTTAAACAAAGAATAATCCTTAGTTGGCGTTCCCATAACGGCCAACTCCCATTCAATCCATAAATATAATACAACAACAAATAGTGGTGATATCTCCCACTTAATACAAAACTTTACATAAGTTGGTTAAAGAAACTTCCAACTTCTTCTCTTTCTTTTTCTTTTCTATTTTTTTGATTTTTTTTAATGTGTAAAATTTCACAACTTTTTCTATCACGATTTTTCCGGATGATTTTTCCATACTTTTCATAACTTTCAGAAATAACTGTAATAGTGAAAGTAGTAAACACACGAAAAATAAACTAAAATTATACAATATGTACTTTCACTCCAATTGCATTGTGCAATTTCCCGACCTAACCAAAGATAATGAATTACGCACGCGAACATAGGTAATGTAAGGAAACACACTTTGCCTAAAGTAACTAACCACGGATTTTAATCTATAGGGTAGGCTAAGGTGTAAGGGTGTAACGAAACATTTTTAACAAAGGTGTAAGAAACGAAAGGAATGGCTCTGAAGGTTTTTCTAGGGGTATCTTACTCTAAAAGTGAGAGTAAACAAAAGGGTTTATACGGGGGTTAACTAACCAATATAGTTATTTAATATCACATAACATATAAAGGCTATTTGGGTGTAATCCTAGAAATTTACCAAGTTAGACAAGTCACTCCAATTATATCGATAATACTCATTATGATGGTCTCGAATAGTTTACAAGCCAAGTTCTAAAGTTTACAAGTCACCGGGACACTAACGTTTCACTTTTAGGAAGAAATAAGGTTATGTGTGCGGTTATGTAATTTAGACTTAAACAAAAGCATGCTAATTTTTTTTTAAAATTTTGATATATTAAGCGTATTTTAAGCATATTTTGAAAAGTTTAGGACAAGTAAGTGTTCTAATTCTCCATCCCCCCACTTAAGTTAAACAACGTCCTCGTTGTTTGTGTCAAAGGTTAAAAACTGGAAAATAAAAGAATTAGAACGGAAAAACTCCCCTGATATTTGCTCGGAATGATCCTCCACTGCGTTTATGAGCAAAAAATCCACTTTCTTGTGGATAAGAACGTTTGAGCTTCATGAATGATGTTTCCACAGAAAGTGCAGGAATCTATAATACCACCTAGACTTTAACACACCTGAGTTAAGAAGGTTCAAACTTGCATAATACATTAGTAGTTAGTGAAAATAAAACCTAAAAATAAAAATTGAAAATCATCAGGTCAGTCGTGACGCCGCATCCTATGGAAGAGGATGCGCCGTATCGAGCCTGGAATTAATACGAATCAGAATAAAAGATGCGTCGTATCCTTAACAAGGGATGCGCCGCATTAAATAAACTGACAGAATGTTTTAAAGTATAAAAATAAAAATGCAGAAAAATAAAAAGATATGACCAGTGCAGATGATACGCCGCATTCCATGACGGAGATGCGCCGCATCTTCTACAGGTCTGACAGACTCGACACAAACAGAAAAATAAGATAAAAATTCCGGGTTGTCTCCTGGTCAGCACTTGTCTTTATTTCAGAGTCTTCAAGTTAGACTCACGTTCAGCTCCTATTTTGTTCTTGTCACGTGCCATCCTTCTTCCTTTATTCAAAAGATGTTACCATATAGCTCTGCAACATTTTCTTCTGTACGACTTAATCTAATATATTCTTTAGTCTTTGTCGCAACATATTCTTTATATGGTCCCAAAGAGTATTTGATGACTTCAAAATTTTCAGAAATTATCATGGGCGGGTTATTATAAGGGATCCCAAGTAGTCGACATTTTCTCTTGATGAACTCTTCCTCGTCTTTATCAACGAATCTAGAATAATCATCCGTACTTAAATAGTCATCAAGTTCTTCAATTAGTTTTCTTTGTGACTCATCGTTATCATCATTGGGATAATAATTTTCCAAATCAATGGATTGATAATAATCTTGGATCTCGTCCCACTTTCTTTTTAATTCCCATTGTAATCGTCGATTAAGCCTTGTGTAATCATCAAACTCTCTATGCACCCATTCCCAGAAAGTAGTATTTGATGCTCCTTTTAGTTTCTTTAAGTATTCGATTCTCCTTTTTTCTTGCAAAGCTTCCGCCTTACGTGGGGAATCTTCAAATTTATCATACTAACGTAGTCTTTAATGAAAACATTGTTGCCAACTCGTCTCATTCCAATTATGCTTCCCCCATTACATATCCCATCATTCTTATAGTCATAAGTTGGCCATTCGCTACTTCCATCATTGAAACGGAAAGGTTCACAAGTGTGATTAATATGCCCATATTCCCATGGTTTATCCTAAACCCATGGTACTTGGTCGTTCCATTCATAGTACCAGGTGTTTTTGAATTCATCATAAGTTTTGAATCCTGGTAGGTCTCCAGTGAGCACATCAGTGTCAATTTGAAGAAGGTAGTTAAATTCCTTGAATTGCTTGCACAAGGGCGTCTCGTAGTCAAACACATCAATGTCTATGCTGAAAAATTCCTCAATGCCTTCCTTAATAGCTGAATCATCGCATGATGACTCCTTGTTGCTTTCGACTTCTTCATCTTCCCCTCTCATCCAATATACACATAATACATCTTTAATGGCTCGATCCATGGTTTTATGGTTGTGGAAATTACTAGCTAACCATTCCGAAAAATCAACATCGTTAGAATCGTGGTGAAGGTCAAAGCTAGCATCACCAATCATTTTCCTCTTAATTTCCATGAACTCATTGAATTGCTCTTTAAAACTTCGTGTTAGCCACGAGGTCACTATGCGTTTAACTTCATCCATAGGAGCAAATTCGGGATCTCCATATTTAAGTTCAAGCCATTCTTCCGAAGAGATATCCATCAACCTTATTAACTTCTTATGGAACAGAATCTCTGATTCAGCATAAATTCTTTCATCATCGAGGTTGCTTTTGTCCAATCCCCAGTACTGTTCGGAATAAGGCATATAAGAAGGTTGTATAGGTTGTATATCATAGCTTTGGTCGCTTGATTTGGTCATTGCGTTAGTTGAGTTCATGTATTCAATTTGAAACTTTCTATCTTTTTCCTCGATAGTAGTCCAAACTAGTCCTTTGGATTCAATGATTGGCCATAAGAGGAGCAATTCATCTTCAGTGTAGCTCATTAGTAAGTTATAAGTGAATAAATCATCCTCTATGCTGCTCAAGCGTTTGAATTCCATAAATGTGGTTTCAAGAGGAGTTTCCCAGGAAAATAAATCAGCATCAATCGTGAGTATATTGAAGTTGACATCTTCATAAACTTCCAATGTGCAAACGGGCCTGTTGGTTTGAGATTTGGAATTGAGCAAAGCATCGATCATTGGTAAGTTGGAATCAATAGCATCGAAATCATCAAGTAAATCTGAAAGCAGTAGTTCCTTCTTCAATTCTGAGCTTTTAGTGTCGCATAATGCTCGGAACTCTCTCAAGTTAACTTCATAGTTATCACACTCATCCTCACTTTCCAGAATTAACAGATTCTCGGTGCGGGACCGTTCATAATGCTTATTCACCTTGTGTTTCATAGCAAGATATTCGTTTATTGATAAATCTTCCATAGTAATACCTGTCGTCATAGGTAAAATTGTCAGTAGGATTTGTTCGCTGGAAGAGAGATTGATAAATTAGGAAATGAATATTAAGAATAAAAGTTGCTGATATTTGCAGACGATGCGCCGTATCCTGGAAAAAGGATACGCCGTATCTTATTTCGTTAAAATTAAATCAGACTTTTATTTAGAGAATAGATACGCCGCTTTTGAATTAGAATGCGCCGTATCTGTTAAATATAAAAAATCAGTTATACTTATAAAAATTAAATGCGCCGTGATTGGCTCCAAACGGTCAGTCCAAAATCAACAAAGGATGTTGGTCAACTAGTCAAACAGCTTGTGCACAATCTCCCTGGAGTATAGTGTTTTCCCGGGTCGTTAAGTCCCGCCGAGGCGTGCAATTGTATTTAGACGAATTTGTGATCAGGTAAAATTGAATGGAAAAGGGTCTGAGTGAGTAAACTAAGGAAATTTAAAAGAAAATAGCTTAAACAAGCTATAAGAACGATTACGTAAAAGCAAATGACTTGAAAACGTATTTAAACTGAAAACGTACATTTTAATTAAAAATCTACGTAAACGTACAAAATAAAACGTGAGTTGTGAGCAATATTAATCCTACGGATATGAAAATTACTTTTCTAGGATCCTAATGATAAAAGAAAATTTTAGAAAAAAGAAAATTATTTTTTGACTTTTTAATTAATTATTATTAATTAATTACTAATTAAACTAAAATTAATTATTAAAAATACTAAACTATTTTTGAAAATTACGAAACTTTTTCTAAAATTACTTAATGATAACAGGAACTAGGGAAAAATATAAAAAGTACCAAATGCTTATTTATAACCAGTGAAATAAGCAAAAAGGCCAAATAAGCTTAAAAGAACACTACTACTATAAGAATTAAATTTGCAAGTATAAAATTGAAAAAGACCCAAGGGCAATTGGTATCCAGGTACATTCCTATCACCCTTCAAGGGGGGAGATCTCAGGTTCGACCCCTGCCTCTCCCCTTTCTGCTTAATATATATATAATTTACATTGTAATGTAAATTTACAATGTAGCCAATTGGCTACATTTCTTTTGAAAAAAAGGGTGGGGACAGGGGGAAAATATGTGTCAGGGACTTACCGCAGGGACTGAACTGTACATTATTAAAACTTTTTTCAAAGAAAATGTAGCCAATTGGCTACATTTGTAATGTAGCTATGTTTTCCCCTATATATATATATATATATATATATATATATATATATATATATATATATATATATATATATATATATATATATATATATATATATATATATATATATATATATATATATATATATATATATATAACAACAATAAATAAGTACTTTTTACAAAAACTACTTTTATGAAAAGCCAAAATAAGCTATGTACGAGCTTATTATCTTGACAGCAAGCAAACTATGCAAAAAATGGATTTTTGGAAGTGAAAAGCTAGGAAATAAATTCAATGCTAAAACCTTAAAGTAAATTAAGCTATAAGTAAATGAGACATACTTAAAATAAGCTGAAATAAATAGATAAGCAATCTACTAACACAAAATAAGCTGAAACAAGCTACCTCTAACTCCACAAACCAAACAGACCTGCACAGGCCAAGGAGCTAAATGCAGGCCTTATTTGACCCACCAAATAAGCTTAGGGATCCAATACAAGCCCTGAACTAGCAAGCCAGCTAGTTGAGCTTCTCAAAAAGCCAAGGGGCTTAGGCTGGGTCCCACAAATAAGCTTAGCATGAACTTATGGAAATTGGCTTGTCACACTGAACAATCAGTGTGATTGAGTCGATGGAGGCAACTTGGGAGGCAAAATTAAGCACACAAATAAGCCACCAAGTAACAAATATGCATATGAATAATGAGACGGGACAATAAGCTATCCAAAACAGCAAATATCAAGCCATAAGATTCACTGTGGAACAAGCTATGGCCAAAGGAAAAGCGGTTTTTTTTTCTTTGCTGTCAAACGACTTTTGCAGCCCGAAAAAGGGCTTAAGTCCTTAGACAAAAAAATCTAAAAATTAAAATAAAAATTCCAGTAAGTCAACAATATATCAGAGTACATTACCCCAAAAGTTTACAAGATTTGGTTGAAAATTGAGGAAATGAAAATTCAAAAACTTTTTCTGCTGTTGAAAATGACTTTTTGTAGCCCAAAAAAGGTTGATTTAGCCCTGTAAAAGAAATCTAAAAATTAAAATAAAAATACCACAAAGTAAACAATATATAAGAGTACATTATCCCAAAATTTTATCAGATTTGGTTGAAAATTGAATAAATGAAAAACAAAAGATTTTTTCTGTTGTTGAAAACTTTTTGACTTTTTGATTTTGAACTCTAGTTTGACTTTCATGAACTTTGATTCCCTATGAATGATCTAATATGATGTTATAAGCTACTAAATGATTGAATTAAGCTACTAATGCTACTTATGCAACTATATCTAAGATTATGCAAACTGAAAATCTTGATAGTGGAATGAAATGTGAGGATTGAAATGGATTTTGACTTTTTTACAATTGGGACCTTGATTTTAAGCTTTAACTAACCTATATTGACCTATTGTAGTCTACTCATGCCAAAACAACAACAAGAACTCAGAGTACCATGCTAATCCAAACACTCCCTTAACTAATTGATTTTATGAGTTTCAAAGGGAATGCCTTTTTTAAACCATGAAACTGAGTCATAAGGGTCTATGATGATGTAAGAAGGTATGATAAGCATAAAAAACACAGGTAAGAACAACTAAGTACTATTAATCATCATGGAGTCATTTTGACAGTTAAAAGTAAGAACTGAGCAATCATGCAAACAAATGAACAATCATAAAACAGTAAGTAACAACTTAACTAACAAACACCAAATAAGCTTAAACGACACAGATATAAGCAATGAGAAGCACGACTACAGTTCTATGCAAAATTGTAAAGTTTGGCTTACAAATTATTCCAATGGACAGAACAATGAACCAAGAACCAAACCACTATCCTAAGCTTCCCATGAAGCATTAAACACCATGGCAATCCAAAATACTCCTTGCTCCATCTTTGTCTTCTCTTTCTTCTGATTTTTTTATTTTTACACTATTTATTTTGATTTTTGAGTAATTTTGGTAAACTGAGTTAGAACAAGTTGAAAGGCTTAAGAAGCTTATAAAAGCTCATAAGTATCTTATATTGAACTTCTGAAACAATGAAACTCAACTATTAATAACATGAAAGCTAAAATGAAAATTCAAGTGAAAATGGCAAATTATGTTTTAACAGATGAGACTTGAAATTAAGATCAAATTAAGTTTAGATTACACTAACAACACTGATTACAAGCTTTTTTAACTAAGAAATACAATTAGAAACTAAAATTACACTAAAGCGACATTAAACTAAGCTAACTAAACTAATAATGCTTCCATCTCTTTCTTCTTCTTGATATAGTGGATGTTTAGGGTTCCCAGGTGGTTTCTGAGCAAATCCCATCATGAATTTTAGCCGTTGGATCTCTGCAACTAATCCTAGCCATCAAATGGCATTTTGGCGGGAAAAGGTTCTAGTTGCAATTTGACAGTTTACTTGTAGCAGGGTGGAAGCAATTAATGCTTGGGTGAGGTGTAGGGGAAAGGTAGGGGTGGTGGAGGTGATAGGTGGGCGGTGGAGGCCAAGTGGGGGTGGCAAAACCACCCTGGTTTTGTGGTTTCAGTGTGGGAGGGAAGGAGTGGTTTTGTTGTTTGACTTTTTGACCCCAGGCTTAAATAAAACGGGGTGTTTATTGGAGTGGAGATGGGCCTGGTGTTATGTTGGGCTTGGGGTATTAGGATGGGGTGGTGTTGGGTTTATAATAAAGGGTTAGGATTATTTAGTGAAAAGGGTTGTTTTTTTGTAGCTTTTATTAGCCCAAGGACCAAATGTGTCAAAACTGAAAATCCATGGACCATTCCTGCCACTATTCTAAACTTGCTACAAGGAGCACTCTTGCCAACTTATAATTTTGTTGTTCATTTTCCAAAATAAAGTCACCCGGGGGCCAAAATTGCCAATTCTGAAAGTTGAGGGACCATTTCTGCCAAATGTTGAAAATTTTATTCCAAGGGCCAGAAATGTCATTCCTTGATTCCTGGGGGACTGTTGTTGACTTTTCTTTAAAATAAATCTTCCAGGGACCAATAGTGACAATTCTGAAAGTTCAGGGACTGATTTTGCCAATTCTGCAAACTTTGCTCGTTTCTCTTCTGTTTTCGATCTTTTTGTACCTGAAACACATAAAAACATAATCCAAGGATATTTGCAGTATTATATGACATATCTGTGTGTTTTTAGTTGTTTTTACAGTTTAAATGGGACAAAAATGATGAGTATTTACACACTCATCAATCCCCCACACTAAACTATTGCTAGTCCCTAGCAATCCAAATATATAAAGTAATGAAAGGATACCAAAATACCAAGATCATCCCGTTTTGACTTTTTATTATCTACACTACTGTTTTTGTATTTCTCCACTTATTATGTGACGGGATGTTGACTTTCATCATTTTTCAATAATTTTTAGGGTCACAGAGTAGGAAACACAGCTCATAGAAAAGTGTCCATACGGATAGAATTCATCGTCCCAGATTTTTCACAAGTTCCCAAGCTAAGCGTAAAAATGAAATCACGTTTATTTACAAGTTAGATGCCAACACTACTCATGGAACGTAATTGTGTATTACCTCTTGCTCCCATTTTCCTATTTTCCTCTATTTATTTTATTTTTGTTGGGAAATGAATTTCTTCATATTTTCTCATTTTGATATGATTTTAGTCCGATAAAGATAGTAAGTTTAGACGCTAAGTAGTTTCTAATCCTTCTCTCGAGAACCGTTGCATACAAAAATGAGGTCCACATCAAGGTCTCTGATTTAACACGATTTTTGAGGGGTATCCTTTTTATGTACGACCGAAACATCCCATGACTGAGACCCGAGACGGAAGCTTTTATTAGGACCCCTTCGGAGTCAAGATTTGGTGTTTTTAAACATTATTAAGCACTTTAACATATTAGCCCTCAACAATTACAACATCGGTTGCGAGCCGGCAAGATGTAATAGTCTATTATGACCTTGGAATTTTCCTCTGCCTTTTTTAAGTCTACAACATCGGTTGTGAGCAGACAAGATGTAGAAAACTTTTATGGCTTTAGATTATTATTATTATTATTATTCATTATTAGTTTGCCAAATCCCAAGCCCTATGGCTTTTATAACAATCACAACATCGGCTGCGAATCGGCAAGATGCAATAGTCTATTACACCGTAACACTGACAGTACCTTGATGTGTACCCAACTCTCATAAGCAAGGATCCTTTTGACAAGAACCAAAAACTAAGTTTCTCCACAACCTAAATCTTTAATTATTTTTAGCATATAATATGGGGTGAAACAATTTTGTGGGAGCAAAAAGCCACAAGTACCTCCGATGAGCTCTAAAGAGAACCAACTACTCCACGCTTAGCATCTAACTTCTAAATAAACTCTATTATTTCTCGTTCTCCGCAAATTTAAAATCTCAAGTAATGAGATTCGCGGATGCTTAGCCAAATGAGTTAAGGGAACAAGCTAGGGCTCAACACGCCCGGTCAAGTCAAAATTTCTATTCCTAATCTACCCTGCGGAAAGTCAAACAAGGTGTCAAAACTTATTATATTTTTGCAGAAATTTTCAATTTTTTTTTCATTTTTTTTTTGTGTGCAAAGCACTTCTTTTTATTGAAAAATTTTAAAATTTTTCCAAAAACAGGGGTACTAGGACACTAACAGGTACACTGTGATCAAATTCGCCAGAATTCCCCCCACACTTAGAATTGAATATTGTCCTCAATATTCAAAGTCCCGGCTATTATGCCGATTCTTTGAACGTAAAAAGGCAAAATTACGAGTTAAGTGTACGAAGGAAATCTTTTTTCACAAAAAGGATTTATAAGTTATCCCTGGATAAACGTTAGCAAAAGGATCGAATATTGGGCGGCTGGATTGAAAATAGGCGCGTCAATCATCACGATCCAAGGGAAACCTGAAAACATGAGCAAACAGACAAAGGCAAACAACAGCAGAGGAAACTCCCTCACACTTAGTGTTAGAAAATAGAAAGAAGACAAAAATATGGGTCATCACCCATATGGTGCAAATGTTTTTGTTTACCGAGTCACTAGCCTGACTCAACCCCGAAGTCATTGGTTCTTGGGGAAGTAACATGTGGAAGAGACAATCTCCATCGGACTTTCATTCAAGATGTTTGGATAAACATTGAAGTACGTGAAAGTTCCACACCGATGAGATATACCCGGCTGTAAATAGTAAAAACTATAAGCGGTGATGCCGGGGTCAAAGATGGTATCCTCACTCCCGAATGAGTTGAGAAGAGGGGAAGTCACGGGATACGTGAAGAAAGGAAAGAAAGTCATGATAACAATNATGTTTCAGAAACAAGGTGATCAATATTCTCTTCTAGGCTGACGAGCTCAGAAGGTAATTCCTCCACATAATTGATGTTTCCACAAGATAAAGAATTATCATCACTATGTGAATCACTAAGCTCGGTGCTAGGATACGAATTGAGTGCTGGATCATGATATAAAAGACTTTCAATATCTTCCAGATTGGCTTCAAAATCAAAGAGATCATCATCACTTCCGGCGGAAGTGGATTGATGTGAATGAGTTCATCGGCGAACTCCTCATGAAGAGAGTCATCACCAGAATGGGGAAGTGATGCCTCAACATACCCAATGTCTCCATAAGATGTACAATCATCGTTAGAATCGGAGAAAGTCTCAAAATGATCTTTTGAACACTCAAGAGGGGAAGGAAAATCACACATTTGATCAAGAATTCCCTGGAACTCACTTGGGATTGGGACAAGGTTCTCAACAATAGACTTTATGAATTCGTCCGATTCCTTTTCAGGAATAGTGCTAAGATGCTCGTCCCCCATACTTAGAGAGTTAGTGGGATCTTTGGGTGTGATAACAACAGACTGAGGGAGTTGAGAAGGGCTAGCAGTCATGGATTCTACAAGTTCCATTGTTCTTTTGTTAGTAAATCCGTCCTACTCTTTTCTCCCTGATTTTCCATGGATGGAATTGCGACTGATGAACTTGATGAACCCTTATAAAATTGAAGGATATCAAGGGTATCTTCATCATCACTATCATCATCATCGAGAAGAGCAACATTCCGAAATATGGCACGTGTTTTAGCTGCTTGTTCTTCGACAAGTAATTCCTCCATGCTCTTTTCGTTTCTAGCATCTCGTTCTTCTGCAAGTAATTCTGCAATAGATTTCTCACGAGAATTTTGAAACGATATATTAGCCAACTCCTCCTTAAGTTCTTTCAATATCACAAGAGCCTCTAGACAAAGGTCTTGCGGGATTTGAGGAGTTGTTTGAATCATTTGGTACTGTGGAGCTGGGTCATGATACGAATAGTCGTAATTGTTACAAGAAAATGGATTCCCTGTTTGACAATCAGAGCTGAAGTGTGGACCTCCATAGTACTCACAACAATATGATTGTTGTGACTGGTTTGGTGAATAACATAGATATTGGTCATTTCCAAAATTCTGAGTGTTATAAGAAAACTGTTCATAGACAAACGTGTTTCTGGTTTGACACTCAAATCCTTGGTGAGGACCTCCACAAAATTCACACGAGTATGTCAGTATCTCATGGTTTGGTGGCTGGTGGAATAAATCAGTTGTGTGATGGTAAGAATAGGGATCCTGGTTATAGACAAACCCATTTACTGACTCTACCATGCTACAGCTGGGACAATTTCCACCATTATGAGGGCCATCACACCATTGACAACCTAAATGGTGTGGATACGACATAAAAGAGAATCAAAGGGTTACAGAGGGTAAGGGATAAAGAATCAAAAGGGTAAGAGGGTAAAGGTGAATATTTTTGAAATTTTTGATAAACATTTTGTAAAAACTAAGAAGGAAAATATTTTTGGGTTTTTTTGTCTTCGTTGAAAACTGAATTACAATATTTTTGGTAATCGTTTCAAGAAACCAAATCGTTTCCTCTTGGATCACTGATAAGTGTGTAAATACTCATCATTTTTGTCCCATTTAAACTGCAAAAACAATTGAAAACATATTAAAAATGCCAAATATATGCTTGTGTTTGTGTTTGTGATTGTGCAGGTGCAGATATTTTGAAAAGTGGACAAAAATCAAAGAAAACCCGACAAAACGGGCACGAGATTGGAAAAAGCACGAAATTACGGGATCAATGATAATTTTGTTTTGAGTATCGAGGCAAAAGATGAAAAATTAAATGACTAACGAAGCCCGAACGAAGAAATAGTGAAGCCCGAAGATCACCCGCTAAAGCCCAAGTCTAAAATCTATTTAAGCATCATATAACCCAACTTTTTATTATTAAAGACTAGCCCAAAAATGTAGCTCAGCCTGTTATCGTTACATAAGGCCCAAGGCCTAGCTCAGGATCCGGTTTCTGCTAGTAGATATTGACGCGTGTCCATTTTGTGCGCAAGAAGTTGGATTGGACGGTGGATGTGGCTAGTTGTTGTCTCGAGAATCCTATTTATTTATCTCATCTTCTTAGAAAAAAAAAAAAAAAAGGCAAGTAGGAAAATATCTTTTTAGTCTTAGCCGCCTAATGTTTTTCTTTATGTCCGAATCTCTTAACAATTTAACTTGATGTAGCAGCTTTTATATTAAATGCAACTTAGTTGTGTTCATCTTCATTAATTTCTTTTTCTTAGTATGAGCATTTAATTTNATGCATGATAACAAACAATGGATTTGGGAAAGGAGTCAGCCTAATCCTTTCAAAACCCGGATACCAAACGGGCCCTTAACTTTGATGTAGCAGCTTTTATATTAAATGCAACTTAGTTGTGTTCATCTTCATTAATTTCTTTTTCTTAGTATGAGCATTTAATTTCACTCACAAATATTTTATTTCTATTGTAATCTTATATGATTTCTTCATGTAGTAAACTGGAACAAGTACCTATCTTTATTTATTTGAATCTTTTGCGGAAAATGTTTTCATTTCTTAATTTTCGTGGTTAGCCTTTGTGTCATTTGGATAATATTAGTCACTTTCTGTATATGTTTGTCATTATCATGTGCTTAATAGTTGTACTCGTTATTTTATTAGTCATTTTTTGTTAAACTTCTTCTTTTATCTTTTGCACTGTTAGTCTAGAAACGTTTTTTTTTAAAGTCATTTTGTTAGTTTTTTTTTTAACTGTTTTCATTTTACAAAACTATAAGTTACTAGTGGTGATTTGAAAGAGATTATGGTGCTATCAAGGAAGATTTGGGTATATGAGCTTGTAGATTGGGTATTGATTAGAATTTGTTTTGGAGTTCATTCTATCCGTAGTCTTCATAATTGGTGACTTCTAAACCTTTTTCTTTTATGTTTATCGTCATGTTAAGTTAGTAGTTATTATTGTTGCTTTAGTTGTTGCTTGTAGTATAGTTTTTATTATGTGCGAGTAGTTTATATATGTTAGTTTAGAGATATTTACTATTGTTGGCTTATTTGTTTTTGCTAGCTTAGTAGTTATGAGTAGCGAGTAGACTTTTTATATACTTGTTGAGTAGATTATTCCGTGAATTAAGTGTGGTTTTATAAAAGTTAGAAATTATTGATTAATAATCTTTTGGTTACTTAGATTGAAATTTTGGTTGTTTGAGCGGGCAAAAGGCGTGAAAATAATTGGGTTTTAATTTAGATATTGATATCTCTTTGTGAAAAATTGTTTTCAAAAGAAACCAACATTGTGAGAAAATAATTATTTGTAAGAGATATTAATTCATCAATAAAGGACTTAATAGACATAATAAACCACGCTTAAGGATCATGATAATTTGCTTAACAAGTATATCTTTTTATCACATATTTCTTAGTTGCTTGCTTAGTATAATCTAGTTTATTATTTTTAACCGTTGTCTTTTATCGTTAACTTTACATTATTTACTGGCTACTAGTGTTTTTTATCTTTGCTTTAATCATTTAGTTTTAGGCCCGTTTTAAGTTTAGATTGCGTTTTATGTTATTTGTGCTTTCCGTTATTGTTTTATATGCTTTAATATATGTTTTCTAGTGTAGATTT
>LBNU01004138.1:19439-30590 GCA_014162995.1 Artemisia annua | reverse complement strand
ATTAAACAAAAAAAAAAAAAAAAAAAAAATCCGGTCACCACTGTGGCACTTGGGTCATGTTGGTCGTTTGAGAGAGAAAGCTGACGTGGCAGCCGGAAAATTGGGTGAATATGGGTCACCACTGTGCCCAGCCTTATAATTATTATACAGAAATATCACTCGGCTACCATCTTCTAATAGTTTTAGTTTTCTGGGCCTGCTAATACTAGCTTATTACAAATTTCAAGTTCATTTGATTTGAATTTATTGGGTAACATGTAGACATCTCTATTTTTCCACCGGGAATCTTTAGAATTGCCACTTATATCTGGGGATGAACACATTTTACCCCATTAACTTATGATCCGAGTCGTCATATAAAAAAGTAACTCAAGATGAAATGTGTTGAACTGGTAAAAATAAAAAGTAGCTATGAACTAAAGTTATGAGAATACCTCAACATTATGCAAGTAATAACAGATCAAATGCACCATCTATACAAACTACACAAGCGTAGACTCCTGGAAAATCAAAACTGCAAACAGTTAGCGATGGGTTAATGACTAGTTTACTTCCAACTTCGAGCTCAGATCCAATAAGCCTTAACACCTAACTAGGTCAAGCAGGGTCACACGAGCCCTTTTCAAGATAGTTAAAGTTGTCATCAAATAGACTTTGTGGTGGCTAATTACTTAATTAGGCGGGCAGGTTTGGAAAACATGCTTTCAAACCGACATAAAAGTTACAAGCAATGTTAGCTCTTCTATATATACTAGCAGGGTCCCTGCGCGTTGCAGCTGCGGGTACCCTGAAATAAAATTTTCCGGTGAATCATGTATTTTAGTTTATTATGTTCTTTTTGACAATAAATTTACGGATATCATAATTTTCGTTTAGCTCGTGTCCGTTCGGGCTCGAGCCTGTTGGCTCGTGTCCGTTCAGGCTCGAGCCCGTTTGGCCCGTGCTCGTTCGGGCTCGAGCCCATTTGGCCCGTTGCTCGTTCGGACTTGAATATTTGTATAATGTGCTTTATTATTTGTATTAGTGACATTTAATGCGGGAATTGTGTTTAAGTTGGTTGTACAATATGCTTGATAATTTGTATTTCTTATGTAGGGGGTGTTTTAATAAATGCATTAATTGTATTTATTGACCAGTTAATTAATTGTATTTAATGTACATAATGTTTTATTTATTATATTTAATGTTAGTATTAATTGTATGTTAAAATTAAATATGAGAGAAATTTCTATAAGTAGTATGATATTAAATGTCTAATTGTGTTGAATCACTTGTACTTTTAGCATTGAAATGTGTAAGGCTTAATTTTAAGTATTCTAATAATAGTAGCCCTTTGTGCATTATAAGATAGATAAACAAAGTATTTCCTCCAAGTTCTAGACATAATTATTCGACTAAAAAAAAAAAAAAAAAAAAAAAAAATCAAAACTAACCAAATATCTTTAAGAATACATCTTATAATCAACGAAGCCCTTAATTAATTTAAGACTAGTATTATATATTGAAAGAGATAAAACATATATTATTCATAGAATCATACATGAAGTATATATGTAATGTAGACTAGTTGGGATATCAGTAATATTACGTATTAAATTCTTGGCATTCTTCTAAAGAAGTCTCAATTGACAGAGCTTGACCAAATTCTCAATCACCTCCTTATCAACACCTTCATCCATTTTTTTCCTCATGATCTCACCCAACTCCTTAGCCTTTTTCCTTATGGTCGCACCACTATCCTCCACCACCACCTTCCTCAACACCTCTGCCATCTCCTCCCTCTTCAACCTTCCATCTCCACCTCTACTAACATCCATACCAACTTCCAAAGTTTCCACAAGCCTCGCATTGTATGGCTGGTCAAATTGCATCGGCATCGCTATAACTGGAACACCACAGTGAATGCTTTCCATAACCGAACCCCATCCACAGTGACTAATGAATCCTCCGGTACTCGAATGGCTCAAAATCTTGGCCTGTGGTAACCATTTATCCGTAACAATACCCCTATCTCCTAGTCTTTCAAGAAACCCATGAGGAAGTACTTGTTCAACAACACTAGTTTTCACACCCACATCAGGAGACCTTATGACCCATATGAAACTTACTTGGCTAAGCTCTAAACCGTAGGCTATATCTTCTATATCGTTTTCGGATAAGAAATACTCACTTCCAAAAGACACGAAAACAACCGAAGAGTCTTGCTTGTTATCGAGCCATTGAAAAAGCTCAACATGCTCATTGACATCTTCTTTTGAGTTTTCTTCAACTAATGGACCAACAGGCAACACTTTCTTTCCAACAATTTCAGACATGTAATCGATATATTTTCCCGCTAGCTCTCGTGTACTCTTAACCAAGATGATGTCACGTGACCTATTCATGCATTCAAAAAAGGGATGAGACGTAGTGTCTATCTCTTCCATTGGCGGTATATATTTACCGATGGCTTTCATGTGTGCAATTTCATGATCTTTAAAATACATTTCAGGAAAAGGGTATTTTTCACCTGATGGTCTGATGGCGAAATGAGCGGCCATGGAGTATAGTGATACACATCCGCTCAAGAACATAACACTAGGGACATTCATAGACGTAGCGGCGTCTATTGCCCACAACTGGCTGAAATCATATATGAGCAGATGAGGGCGGATGCTTTGGATTATGACTTCAAAATCTGGACCTGATTTTGCATAATCAGCTGTGAGGGTTTTCAAGAGGTGGGGTGGGAGGCCTTTGGTGGTATGGTAGTGAAGAGGGAGACTAGTTGTGGATGGAAGATTGAGTTCCACAAGTGTGATGGATTTCGAGTATTTGTCAGGAAGGTTTTTTTTAATGATTTGGAGGTTGATTTGGCTTGAACACAAGTAGATATCCAAGTAACTGTGTTTCGCGAGTCCTTTGGCGAAGGCAAGGAATCGCGATATGTGACTATAGGCTAACCATGGCAACAATATTATACGATATCTGTCGTTATTATTACTCTTGTTTGCTGAATCCATTGATTGTTTGTGAGCTTGAGTAGTAGTAATGTAGTATGTGTATCCGGCCTCTGATGACTTATATATGGATGGAGTCATTAAAGCTTTATAAAAACTAATCTGTTGACGTAGGCTCTTACGTACGTTTGATATTATGAAAACGAAGACAAAATCAATTTGTCGTGCTTCTAGAATTCGACAATTTATCTGTTCAAAAAAAGAATGCAACAATTTAGATTAGGATTTTCCTTAGGGGTTGGCAACACACCCCTCACCCCATTTCTCTTCACTCACTTACACCCAATCCCCTTATGCCACATCACTCTCCCACTTTTCTCTTCCCTCACTCATTTTTTGTTGGCAACACACCCCGCACCCTTCACTCACTTCATTTTTTTTTTCTTTTTTCTTTTTTTTAAATTCTATTAAAATTATTAAAATTTAAATTTATAAAATATGAATCAGATAACCATACATGTCCAACAGCCCAACACACTAAATGAAGCCCAAGCCCACCACTACCCTTAGTATAAAAGCAAACACATAACCCTAACATCCACTTTGTGTGTATGTTTTCATTCCCTCTCTGATATCTCAGCCACAAACCAAAAATGGTGAAGTTTCTAAAACCAAAAATGGTGAAGTTTTTAGCGGTAGCTTTTTTTTTGGCTGTTAAAAGGCTCCAACGTTCTAAATTAAAGGCTCCAACGTTCGATTTTTTCCTCCTTCCCCGAGCGGTAAACTTCCCCGAACGGTATCCTCCCGTGCCCTCCCCGCATCCAAGGCGGCGGTGCTACCGTGCGGTAGGCACCCCTTCCCGTGCCCTACCGCATGTGTTGCCAATGCCCTTAGTGTTGGAAATGTTGTCGATCACAAGATGGTCCAACAATTTTATTTATTCATGGTGGCCTGGCTTGGCCGGCCAATTAACGTTGAGTACCAATCATACGGTGCCTACTCTAATATGACAAGTTAACTATCTGTAAATAAACTAGCTGTGTACTCGTGGATTGCGGCGGCGGGTATCATGAAATAAAATTTATCGGTGAATCATGTATTTTAGTTTATTATGTTCTTTTTGACAATAAATTTACGGATATCAAAAATTTCGTTTACCTCGTGTCCGTTCAGGCTCGAGCCCTTGGCTCGTGTCCATTCAGGCTCGAGCCCATTTGGCCCGTTGCCCGTTTGGGCGTGAATATTTGTATAATATGTTTTATTATTTGTATTAGTGACATTTAATGCAGGAATTATGTTTAAGTTGATTGTACAATATGCTTGATAATTTGTATTTTTTATGTAAGGGGTGTTTTAATAAGTGCATTAATTATATTTATTGACCAGTTAATTGTATTTAATGTACATAATGATTTATTTATTGTATTTAATGTTAGTATTAATTGTATGTTAGAATTAAATATGCCGGGAATTTCTATAAGTAGTATTGGTTGTTGTACTTATAGCTTTAGAAGTTGTATTGCTTAATTTTAAGTATTTTTATTAATAGTATGCCTTCCTCCATTATAAGATAGTTAGATTTGCAATAATCTTAATAATATAATAAAAAAAATTAATCAGAAACGTATGAAACACACGAAAACGTATGAAAACGAACGAAACGTATGAATACAAACAAAAACGTAAGTGAAAAAACCGTGAATTAAAAAAACGTGAAATCACTTGTGATATTCTGAATATCACTTGTGATTTTCATGTTACAAAACATTTGTTGAAAATAACTTGTGATATTCTGAATATCACTTGTGATATTAAACGAACGAAAACGTATGAATACAAACAAAAACGTAAGAAAGTGATAAAAACGTGAATTAAAAAAAAAGTAAAATCACTTGTGATATTCTGAATATCACTTGTGATATTCAAAATATCAATTGTGATTTTCATGTTACAAAACATTTGTTGAAAATAACTTGTGATATTTAGAATATCATAATAACACTTGTGATTTAAATCACTTGTGATGTTCAAAATATCACTTGTGATGTTCAAAATATCACTTGTGATATTAAGAAAATAACATTATAGTAGTACATTAGAATTCTGATTCAATCTTACGATTTTGATCTTGCAAAAACAAACGGTCCCGATCTTAAAAACTTTGCTTCCTGCTATATGTCAAGATGCTTAATAGGTTTCCGAGTGCTCTGTATATTGTTGACCCACGCAAACTTAAATTCCAGATTGACATACCCCGTGATGTGATAAATCCACATCGGCACAAATTGTGCACAGAAGTAAACCCGCAAACAGGCACTCCTTGCTAAATTTGGAATAATATATATCAAAATGGAGTCGATAAAATTATAGGTTCACTAATACTGTAATAAAGAAACAGAGTGGTAAAATATTTTTCATTAGGAAAACTGAATAACTAATCAAAATTTTGGAACAGTTTTACAAACTGGAATAAACCAATCAAAGGAACCCTAATATTAGCATTTGCTCAAACCTCTTTGCTTACTGAACAAAGACTCGTTCAAGAAAAGATAAAGCAGCTGATGCATACAAGACTAATATGATAACATTGTGTAGTATACAGCATCACACATACTATAATATACTTAGTATGGTCGAAACTTCCTTGCAGCCCTCAATTCTTGTATTCTTTTCTTGTCTTGCTCGAATTTGCTTTGCAGCATCATTATCTCTGCAATGAGTCAGAATTTTTTAACATAAAATCGGTAATTGTAATAGTAGAGGTGCCAATTTTGACCCATTTCCTTATAAATGGATAGATTGAGGTTGTATTATTGGGTCCAAATTGTATCTTTAAGATCATGAAAACCCCTAAATTGTTTTATACACAAAATAGAATCTTAAAGACAGTTTATCCGTATAAGTATTAGTAGAAAACTCGATGTTTTAAGACAAAAGTGGCCCAACACGTTTTGACCCATTTGACCCGCTCTTTTAACAACCTATAGCTGAAAGCAAACATGTAAAAACTAATGAGCATACCGTTTCGTTGTGCCTCCCTTTTCTGAAAACGGTAGAAATTGAGGCCAACTTGTTTATCTTTCTTTTTTGACAATTTATCCATGACAGCAGCGGGAGCAACTGAACCAACAGTTGTACCACTTTCAGCCTCTGTAGTTTTCTTCCTACCCTTAATATGTGTAACAAATGTCCATCCTCCTTCTGCCGCTTCTTCTTCTCTTTCTTTCTTTTCCTGCACATTGCATACATTTAACTCCGTGAGAAAAAGGAAGTACAGAAGAGCAATTTCAACACATATATATCAAGAAAAAGGTCAATTTTCGTGAAATTCTTGAAAAAAGTAGAAGCATTACGAATCAGATAAAAAGTATGTATGTAATAAAAAAATGAGCATAATTACCCGCTCCTTTTGGGTCGCGTAGTCGACTAAGAAGTCATCAATATTTTTCATTAAAACCTCTGCTCCAGGTGTAGCACGATGGTATTTAGTGATCTATCCTATCAACATTAACAAAGGGGATTAGTTAAGCCCAATATAAAGGAGTATGTCAGGTTTCATTTTGTGTATCAGAAGTTCAGAACCATTAACACAAGCCTATTTATCTTCAAATTTAACAATTAAAGCATCATGAACATTTGTATATCTAAAATATTCCCTAAACCTAGTCTAGTTATAAAAATGACATACTTTTCATTCCCGTTGTCTCATCCTCGTCCCCTAAAGACATTTCATAGACTTCATCTTCGTCGCCAAACAAAGTTGCAGCATTATCTATTTGAGATGTGTTCTTCAAATTACCTACAAGAAACTAATTTGCATGAGATTGATTGGAGAGAATTTCAAGCCCAATTAACAGACTGGTGTTGTAGAAAAGACGGTCAGGATAATAAGTAATATAATGATGTACAAAGTAAAGATTGTATGTAAACTTATTAGTTTAGCCAAAGTTTGCGAGTGCTAACTGTTGGAGGTTATGAGCCCAGAACAGGGTAAGATAATCAATAGCCTAACTACGTACCAATTAAGGTTACCGGATATCACTTGGAATCGTGTTATCACTTTCCAAAGTAAACTATTCGACCCTAATGCCTGGGTATCACGAATATCTACTTGGGATAAGACCAAATGTTTGTTCTTGAATTAGGCACAATTCAACAACCCTTGTGTATATTAGTGTTTTTGTTTTCTGTGTGTCTTCTTCATGCTCATTTGAATTCCTATTTATAGGAAGATACTCATGGCTAGTCAAATGGAAATTATGAGAATTAATCGGCCCATTAATCTCCACATAATTGCCCCCATTATAGCCAAAGATAGTGGTTACATGACCAATTAAATCGTGGTCATAAGTACTGGTGTAACTGTCATTTGAATAAGTCAAATCAGTTACATTATCCCCAGTAACCTTAGCAACAGAGTTATACCACTAGCAGCAGAGTTATACCACTAGCAGCAGAGTGCTTATCAGCAGTATAACACTAGCAGCAGAGTCAACCTTAGCAGCAGAGTCTCTACTCAGCAGCAGAGTTATACCACTAGCAGCAGAGTGCTTATCAGCAGTATAACACTAGCAGCAGAGTGATATGTGCTAAATTACACATATCTTTTACCTTAGTTTACGTATAGAAAAGACCAAAAACTAACGCAAAACGCCAAAGATATGTTGTTTTTGTGTTTGTGATCGTGCAGGAATGGATATTGCAAAAATAGCATGAAAATAAACCAAAAAGCCGCAAAAGAGCACAAGATTTGGAAAAGAGTCTAAAAGCCGAGTCAGAGAAGAAATCTACTCATGAGAAGCCCGTGAAGACGAATTATTTCTCGAAGGCTCAAGAAAGTTCAAGAGACACTTAATCAAGCTCATTGATGAATATGAAGCCATAACTTTCTAATTCCGAGCAAGTGATCACTTTTACACTATTGAAGATCTTTGAAGAGCTCGTCAACACATTCACCTCAAAGTTACAAGGACTTATGTCGCGTTTTTAGAAAGTTAATTAGTGTCTTATCATTAGTTTATGCTATGTATGTATGAAAATTAGAAGATCAAGGAGCTAGAAGTCAAAGTTGTAAAAAAAGGGGCAAGCCTTCCATGGCTCCCTTAAATACTCTCCTCCCTTCTCATTTTTCACTAAGTAGGATAAGTGTAGGAGTAGCATAATTTTAGAGAGTAGAAATTAGCTTTAGCTTATTGTAGTGTAAGAACTTATTTTATGCAAGCTTTTGATTTTCAAGTCTTCTACTTTGCTTATTACTTAGCTTATTTCAATCTTTACTTTAATTCTTTTCATCTTATTCTCTTTTTGCTTCTACCTTGATTCATTATGAGCTCACCAAGTTGCACCACCTTTGCATGAGACTTGTTTCGTGCCTTATTATCATGGGTTGAGCTTATTTTGGGTCTTGGTAGCTTGTGAAAGCTTTTGTTACATGTTATTTTAGCTTATTTACAAGTTTCTTAATCATCCTCTTTAGTTTTTAATCTTTATTTTGAGTCTAAATTAGTTTTTGAGTTACAAGCCCTAGAAATATAAAAAGCTTATTTTGGTTAAACTAGATTAATATAGCTTATTTTGAGTTTTTAGTTTGCTTAATATTGAGTCTAAATAAGTTTTCATTGAGTCACTTTTGAGTTTTGGGTTTTTCTTCACGTTAAAATTTAGTTATTTACTTTTGCATGTTAGAAACTAGTCACGTAAAAAATTTTCTCAAAACTTTAGGTTTTAGCGAATATGGTACTTTAGGTTTTAGCGAATAGGGTCTTTTATCCAAATTAGCGAATATCAATTTTACTTAATAGCGAATATGTTTTTTTTTTTTAGAAACTAGCGAATAAGAAAACAAAATAAGTTGCGAATAAGAAAAAGAAAAAAAAAGTAGCGAATAAGGTTTTTTTAAAAAAAAGTAGCGAATAAGGTTTTAAAAAAAAATAGCGAGTAAGAAAAAGAAGAAAAAATAGCGAGTAAGGATAATAGAATAGCGAATATGGTTTGGTTTTGGTAGTTGCGAATATGTTTTTCAGAGTTAGTTGCGAGTAAGCAATTTCTTTACACTCCATCGTTTATCGAGTGGAGTTTTCTTTTATTGTTTTTGTACCGTTACTCTGTCGAATTTTCGTTAAATCTTTTTAACTTAGTTTATTTTTCTTTTACTCGTTTTATTTTCTTAATCCAACTTTCTTTTAGTTAATTAAAAATACAAAAACATTTTCTTTATTGCTTTCGTGTTACATTTCTTTTATTTCTTTCTTAAATTTATGTTTTCTTTAATTGTTAGTATTATTTCTTTTTGTTTCGTTCTTTATTTAGTTTAAGTTTTCAATTAAGATTTTGTAGTTTAATTAAAATCAAATCAAATCTTTTATAAACCCAATTCATAACACATAACTCACGACTTGAGTAACTTGATCAATTTCACCGCTCGTTGGGACAACGATACCCGTGGTTTAAGCTTCACCGCTTAGATTGCCTGCATCACAGAGTCATACTAGCAAGCAGCAGAGTGCTTATCAACAGTATCAATGCATAACCACTATTGAGTCAGGGGATTCAGTGACCAAATGGGTGTACACATCGTACCTCCAAACCCATTACCAGGTGTGAATTGATCCCTCAAGTGCACTAAATTTTTCCAACAATCCTCCCCAAATTTAGTTCACTTCCTTAGCATGAAAAATTAAACATTAGACAAAACATATGCATAAACGAAAATATCCTGAGGATTGAATTTCCATCTTAGTACATTACACGTTCAAATATTCGAGAATCAGGGTGTTCTAAGAATTGAACCCTTCAACCCATTTGAATACTTGAAGATAAAATACACATACATTTTCAAACACTAAAATACTCCTGACACTATACAAGCCATGTGTCCATATCCATTTCATAAATGTTGTAAAAGCTAAAAGTCCATAGCTTCCTGAAGCGGCAAAACTTCAACATTTACATAGGTGGTTCCTCTTTATTCATGCTCCTGCTTAGCACTTTTTCAAAGAAAATTAACCATTGAGAAGTAAACACTTCATCCTCCTTTTTAGCAGGTTCTGAGCACAACCTTGGGATGATTGTAAAACATGTGCTCCAGTACACTGAATGTTCAGCTTTCCACATTGAACTCAACTCCCAAGTTTCCTCAGGAGGGAGTTGGGTATCCTAGCATTCAGTGACTAAGTTGGACTTTAAACCCATCCCTTTAGCAGACTTTAAAACCAAGTCTCTAGCCAAACCCTTCGTCAAGTGATCAGCTAAGTTTTGTTGAGATCTTACAAACTCTATAGATACCACCCCATTCATGATAAGCTCACGAATCATGCTATGCATGACACCTAGGTGTCTAGACTTCCCATTGTACATCTGGCTATAAGCCTTTGCCAATGTAGCAGCACTATCACACCGGATAGAAATGGGTGCCATAGGTTTAGGCCACAATGGAATCTCAAGAAGCAAGTTTTTCAACCATTCAGCTTCTTTACCAGCAGCTGCTAAAGCCACAAATTCAGATTCCATTGTTGAACTGGTAATGCAAGTTTGTTNTAGATACCACCCCATTCATGATAAGCTCACGAATCATGCTATGCATGACACCTAGGTGTCTAGACTTCCCATTGTACATCTGGCTATAAGCCTTTGCCAATGTAGCAGCACTATCACACCGGATAGAAATGGGTGCCATAGGTTTAGGCCACAATGGAATCTCAAGAAGCAAGTTTTTCAACCATTCAGCTTCTTTACCAGCAGCTGCTAAAGCCACAAATTCAGATTCCATTGTTGAACTGGTAATGCAAGTTTGTTTCTTGGATGCCCAAGAAATTGCACCTCCACAAAGTAGGAATACCCAGCCACTGGTAGACGAATTGTCTTCAGTGTTACTGATCCAACTTGCATCAGTGTAACCTTCCAACACTGATGGATAACCAGTATATGAGAGACTATAATCCATAGTTCTCTTCAAATACTTCAGTACCCTCTGAATTGCTTGCCAGTGTTGAGCACTAGGATTACTAGTATACCTGCTCAATTTTCCCACTGCAAAAGCAATATCAGGCCTTGTACAAGTCATGACATACATCAGGCAGCCAATTACCCTAGAATACTCAAGTTGAGATACAGCTTTGCCAGTATTAAGCATCAGCTTCTCAGTTGTATCCATAGGAGTACTCACTGGAGTACAATCAAAGCAATTAAATTTCTTCAGTACCTTCTCAATGTA
>LBNU01004138.1:1692-18957 GCA_014162995.1 Artemisia annua | reverse complement strand
AAGAAATGCATTTTCTTTTGCCACCTTCTGAAATCAACACCTTCAAACTTTTCCAATTTTGAAAAGTTTGCAGCCATATGCCTCATAGCAGCAGCCATTGATTATCACAAAATAGTTTACTTTGATTGTTGGAGGTTATGAGCCCAGAACAGGGTAAGATAATCAATAGCCTAACTACGTACCAATTAAGGTTACCGGATATCACTTGGAATCGTGTTATCACTTTCCAAAGTAAACTATTCGACCCTAATGCCTGGGTATCACGAATATCTACTTGGGATAAGACCAAATGTTTGTTCTTGAATTAGGCACAATTCAACAACCCTTGTGTATATTAGTGTTTTTGTTTTCTGTGTGTCTTCTTCATGCTCATTTGAATTCCTATTTATAGGAAGATACTCATGGCTAGTCAAATGGAAATTATGAGAATTAATCGGCCCATTAATCTCCACATAATTGCCCCCATTATAGCCAAAGATAGTGGTTACATGACCAATTAAATCGTGGTCATAAGTACTGGTGTAACTGTCATTTGAATAAGTCAAATCAGTTACATTATCCCCAGTAACCTTAGCAGCAGAGTTATACCACTAGCAGCAGAGTTATACTACTAGCAGCAGAGTGCTTATCAGCAGTATAACACTAGCAGCAGAGTCAACCTTAGCAGCAGAGTCTCTACTCAGCAGCAGAGTTATACCACTAGCAGCAGAGTGCTTATCAGCAGTATAACACTAGCAGCAGAGTCATACTAGCAAGCAGCAGAGTGCTTATCAACAGTATCAATGCATAACCACTATTGAGTCAGGGGATTCAGTGACCAAATGGGTGTACACTCCGTACCTCCAAACTCATTACCAGGTGTGAATTGATCCCTCAAGTGCACTAAATTTTTCCAACACTAACCACTTTGTTGGTCACCATCATCTGAATGTGAGACATTTTCACGGGCTCTATCTTTCTTCCTACTTTCTTTATCTCTTTTCTTTTTCTTCGATTTGCTACTCTTCTTGTCTCTCCTTCCAACGCTGTTTTGCTCTCATGAGCATCAGTGGAGACAACAACTTGGGTTGTTTCGGCTTCAGGTAGGTCTGTGCCTTTTCTTTTCTTGTTGCTTGAAACTTTTTTCACCTTCTTGTTAGATTTTGCAACATCCATGTTATCTGCTATGTTTGAGAAATTATGCAATCAGCTACTTATTATCATAAGTTCGTCATGAATTGTACAAGACATTCCAGCACAATCAAAAAAAGTTTTTAGTTACTTTCATGAGAAAAATTGGCTTCAAATTACATATGACTGTACTATATCATGATTTGCTTATAAAGAAGATATAAATGCATTGAATATCCCTCGAATGCGAAAAAGATTGAAATAATTATAGGTGTCAACACTATTGATACCTAAATTTTAAGCTACTTAATGATGATGTGACTAGTAGAAATATAGTTCAAAGATAGATAGGTGATGAAAGAAGTTGAAGGTGGGTACAAAACATAAAAGCCAGTTATGAAAAAAAGTATGTAATCAATTGAACTGAAATGATGTTCGACGAGCATAACCCAACATGCATCAGTTTAACAATAAAAATGGAAAAGAATAAGACGTGAATGTTGAGCAGAAACAAAAAGGAAGGAAAGAGGGGAATGTGTGAAAATCAAACAAGAGTGCGTGTGACTTCAAGGCCCATCAAATTATTCTTATTCAATTGGCCCGTTATTATTCTTCTTCGGCCCTTTATTACGCGTATTATTCTTCGCTACTTTCTCTCTAAACCAAAATTATTTTTTCTCAAGACTTACCGTAAAAATCAAATCAATGTTTAATACTTATACTTATCACTCATACTTTTTTAAGTTATACTACATAATGTTTTGAAACTCGGTTCAACCCGGGTGGTTCAACTGGGTGAACCGTTCCGGTAAAAAAATGGATCAATTTAAACCAGGTTTACCCGACGGGTTGGGTCGAAAAATGGTCAAATTAAATCGGGTCAACCTGCCGAGTTTGAAGCGTCCTGGCTCAATCCGGTTTTCGATGTGTATTAATAGTTTGCTTTTGAAACATATGTTTTCAACATTTCCTTTTTTAGTTGGGTAAAGTCCATAAATTAGCAACGCACTTTCGTAACTTTACAGAGTTAGGTAACAAACTTTTTTTTATTACCTATTTAGTATAAGAAATTTTCAAATTTGTTATATTATCATAACTATGGTGACCGGTAACTTGTCAAAAGTGCTTATTTGGCATTTTTATTTATTTTTATGCTTATTTGTTTACTTATGTGGCATATCTTAGTTGTCAATTGTCATCACCACTACATCTTTTTCATCAGCATCCGGCGACCACCATATTCTCCGGCAAATTTTCCGGCGAGCTCAATTTTCAACCTGGTGATGTGTTGATCAATTTTCAAATTTCAGTACAAAGGAAACCATATTGATTTTGCCCATTGGCTTTATCTTGTATAACAATAAGTAATTCATGATTACGAGCTATGTCCTATATTTGATACTAAGCAAACTACCACAACAATATATAACCATTTTAATAGCGCTTATCATATCTTGAATAAGCATCGATTACTGGAACCAACATCTTCTCCGACAACCATTCCGGCAACCACCATCTTCTCCGANAATTCATGATTACGAGCTATGTCCTATATTTGATACTAAGCAAACTACCACAACAATATATAACCATTTTAATAGCGCTTATCATATCTTGAATAAGCATCGATTACTGGAACCAACATCTTCTCCGACAACCATTCCGGCAACCACCATCTTCTCCGACGAATATTCAATTCACTAATTTCAAAAATAACAATTACATTGCTCAAAACATTAAGCCAATACCTATATCCTTCCATTCATTTGATCTATGAGGCATGATTTCATATAATCATTTTTTCCAACTACTTTCAAAATCAACTAAAAACCCACTGAAACTCAGAAACTTCTCCGGCAGCCCACATTTAATCCGAAGATCAATCCTCAACGGATAACACTATTCTCGTCATATTTTTGGCGATCTCCACCACCACAACAAAAACCCATCAACCACAACAAAAACCGGGTGTTAAAAAAATAAATAAATAAATAAAAAAAAAAAAAAAAAACATCGCACCACCATCCATCTATTGACACATCCACCATAACCCATCAACCACATAAAAAACCACAACCATTGGATCTGCTAACCACACCACCGTCGAATCTTCATTTGTCCAAGAAAAGTCAAACGAAATGAAAAGAAAACTCTACACCTTGGCTTTAGAACAAGTCGTGTGACTGAATCTGGGTCGGTTTATAAGCCGAAATAACTAAAGGAGAAATAGGAGTGGAGATTGATTTGGTAAAGAAAGATTGTGTTTGATTTTATGTGATGATAATCTGGGTCGGGTTGTTAGGGTTTACTGGTTATTTTATTATGGGTCGGGTTGTCTTGGTGGAAAAGTTTAAGAAAACAAGTGTATGTGGAAATTTTAAAATAGTTATTTATCTACATGGAAAATCAGCAGGTCATATTTACTATATCGTCAAAAATTAGCCGGTTTCAATTACTATATTGGTAATCAAAAAGTTCGTTATCTAACTCTGTAAAGTTGAGAAAGTACGTTGCTATTTTATGGACTTTATCACTTTACCTTTTTTAGTTTTATCTTTTCACTTGCTCATAGTTAATTGTTACTTTTAATTTTTTTTAACATTTCACTTTCTAGACATTTTACTTTCCATTTTAAAAGACATTTTACTTTCTATTTTAACCATTTTTGTTTTATAGATAGTATAGATAGATATTTAGTTAAGATAAGATATGCTCTTAATTATTTGTGTCAAAGATGAAACTGTGAAAATACATTTCATACATATTAAAAATAATTTTTTGTAGATAAATTACATGAAAACAATGCGCAGAAGCGGTAATATTTGAAATGCGGGCGTTAACCCAAACATGCTTTTATCTTTAATACTCGATTAGCAGCAGGTGGCAAGAGACGATACAAATTTAGTCGACATATATAAAAAGGTCCCTGGTGAAATGATTATAAAATTTAACTTGTTGTATTGACTAAAAAACTAACCAAAGGGTAGTAGAGACCTGATAGAAATAGTTAAATTTGAGTTTAAAATATAGAGAAAAAAGGTACTACAATAGTTAATTAAATAGAGTTGAAAACCAGGGAAGGAAGCCCACAATAATAATACAGTAGAGTAATAAAAAGGGTGGGATGGGTTTGCCTTTAATCACGCCATATGTTTTATTATGTAATCTATCTAGAAAAAACTACATACAGTACAGTAGTGGTTTATGAAAGTTCAACTTTTACTACAGTAATATTCCTTTGTCTCTTTATTAGTAGTATATAGTTTGATTAAAAAATAATTGAATGTTAATTAAAAAATACTTAAAAGAAAGGAAATACTAATAATTCTAGAGACAGCCAGCCCATTTGTCTTAAGAAAAATAAAAATTTAAAGTAAAGCCCGATCGTCCGTCAAACTTGTTTCGCATCCGATTCATTCATTCATTCATTCCACGAAAAAAAAATAAAGAAAAGAAAAGTGGTGGGTTAATAACAAGTAAGCAGGTTTTTGGTTTGGGAAAATATAGTTAGTAATAATGGACAACAACAACTACTTGGGATGTGAGATGAAAGTGGAGAAAGGGGAAGCAGGTTATGTCCTTGAAGATGTTCCTCACTTGACCGACTACATCCCCGATCTCCCTGTATCTTATTTCCTTTATTTTTTTTAAATTTTTTTATTTATTTACAAGACAGTGTGTTTGTTTTGTTTGTTTTTAGATCTGTTGTTAGTTTCATAATATTACTCTTCTAGTTGTTGTTTGTTTAACATTCACTATAATCACTTTGCTGCTTATCAAAATATCTTATATTCAACCAACTTATTTTACTGATTTTGTAGACGTATCCCAATCCACTGCGATCCAATCCTGCCTACTCTGTTGTCAAGTAAGTGTTGCATTTTCCATCTTCTCTCACTCTAATTCATACTTGTTTGTTTCTTATCTTAATCTCTAACTGTCTGTCTGTGCATCACAGGCAGTACTTTGTTGATGCCGATGATACCGTCCCTCAAAAGGTTGTTGTCCACAAGGACGGCCCCAGAGGAATTCATTTTCGCCGTGCTGGACCTCGCCAACGCGTATGTCATTTTCCTTTATTTATTTGGTTCATTCCGGTTATGCGTTATCTCCTACGGGTCCATTTCTCGTTTTACTCGATAATGCTGTTACTATTATAATCATTATGGCTTTTGTAATCGCATTATTTTTCCAAAACAAATGCACCGTTATTGGATCAACTTCCAGCCAATTTTGCCACCTCTATAGAGAATCTGTCTGAAACTTAACATTGGCTTTGCTAAAAGAGAGTGTCCGTTTCTGCAGGTTTATTTTGCACCAGATGAGGTGCATGCTGCTATCGTAACATGTGGTGGTTTGTGTCCTGGCCTAAATACGGTCATCAGGGAAATCGTGTGTGCTCTTTATCACATGTATGGTGTGACCAAAGTTCTTGGGATAGATGTAAGTCTTCTTTTCTATATATCAGTATTAGTCCTGATAATAGTCTTCCTTTACATAGACTCGGTATGAACCCTTAGATTTGACTTTAGAATACATTCGAAGAAATTGCATCGTTAGTTTCCACATGATTTGGCAGTGAAATTGCGATTTATATTCGTCGAAAGCAAGTCTTATATCAGGATATGACACTAAGATCAAATAACCTTCTTTCTAATTATATAATGATAAGTCATTTCTGCATTCTATCATGCAAGTGTTTGAAAAAAGCGTTAAGCAATTTTCCGGCCTTCCAGGTCTTTATTGCCAAAGTAGTTTGGTGTAAATATATAAAGTAACATTATTTTAGATTATATAAGTTGTGGTTAATTGTTATCGCTTCGATTATTATTGTATAAACTAAAAAATACAGTAAAAAGATGGGGTAGTTATTAAGTAACTTTCTACCTTTATAAACATATGTTTTTGCGCAGGGAGGGTATAGAGGCTTCTACTCTAAAAATACCATCACTTTGACACCTAAGGTCGTGAATGACATCCACAAACGTGGTGGTACAATTATCGGTACTTCTCGAGGGGGCCACGATAAACCAAAGATAGTTGACAGTATACAGGATCGTGGTATCAATCAGGTTTGTGACTTTTCACATACATGGCACTGCATTTTTTGTTAGGCTTCATTCATATATTTTACGTTCCATATGGCTTTTGGTTGTTTGATTCGACATAAGTTATGGTTAGGGGTGGAAAATCATGTCCCAAAACACTATTGTCGAAAAACTGAAGTCTACACATTTAGGTGAATTTTGGGATTCGACATGTTTCCTTTTAAATGTAATCTAGATGTTTAAGGAGGTTTTATGCATGTGAAAGACACTTTAGGCGAATTTTGAGATTCTACCCATTATCTTTCAAGCAAAGTTTTTATAATTGCCTATTTGACCCTTTAAAGACAAAACATGATCAGAACTGGGTAAGTGGGTAGAGATTGTCACCTATACAGTAATGAACCATTTGTCGGTTCTGTTTATGTATCAGGTTTATATCATTGGAGGTGATGGAACTCAAAAAGGAGCAGCAGTTATATATCAGGTAATTAAATGGTAACCTTATCACAATGTGAAGAGAAGCATTTTGTCTGTGTTTTACCTTTCTCTTATCTTCAGGTTCTATTTAAAACTCGTGAGAATATATTAAAATGGAGATGTATAAACTGTAGTATGATGAATAAACCTGCTCTGCGAAAGTATGCTATATGCTTTACAATCCCATATATGTGCAGGAAGTAAGAAGGCGTGGGCTTAAAGCTGTTGTGGCTGGAATCCCAAAGACAATCGATAATGACATTCCGGTACGTGCACTGAATTTTCTATATTAAGGCAGCAATATCCCAATTACATTGGATATATGGCTCATGCATCAGGATAGTAACTTTTCATGGTCTGGGACTGGGGTTATCGTCCACATTTAAGAGTTTTCTTATATTTTTGTGAGTTAGGTGGATACATTGACCCTTCTATATAAACATGGACCAGTTTGCTTACAGGAATTGGTCAGATGAGTACATTTTTAAAACTTGGTTAATAGGTCAGACGGGTCAAAATGACGCCTAAAGTGTTCAAATGCTTACAACCTGCTCAATGGTGTTATTGAAAAAAGGAAAATTAGATTCTTAAGTTAATAGTATAGTTTTTCTACTCATATTAATGCCTTATCTTTAATTACAAAAATGGACAAAAAATGTTGATGGGTAAAACCGGCATGGCCCACCCTTACTTTCACCTCCTTCATGGTAAAATGGCCGGGTCGGATGGGTTAGTGGACCAATTAAAGTGAGCAAAGGCATCGACTTGACGATTGCATACGTGTGCTGTCAATTAACTATGTGTCATGGGGGCATTTTCATGGCAGTTACAATATTTTTCCATTATCTTTAGTTATACAAATGTGACATCTCATAATACTGTTCCAGGTGATTGATAAGTCATTTGGTTTTGATACTGCTGTTGAAGAGGCTCAACGTGCCATTAATGCTGCACACGTGGAGGCAGAAAGTGCTGAGAACGGCATAGGGGTGGTCAAACTGATGGGGCGCTACTGTGGTATGCCTCTTAACTGATTATGTAAATCACAATAATATTTAAAGAATGCATTCCCAAAGGGTGGTCAGTTTTTATTTGAGGGTGAAATCTTTTTTAGTGACCACATATTTTGTTGTGCTCAGGGTTCATTGCAATGTATGCAACTTTGGCAAGCCGAGATGTCGATTTGTGTTTAATTCCGGAATCACCTTTTTATCTTGAGGGAGAAGGTGGACTTTTAGAATATGTAGAGAAACGTCTTAAAGAGAATGGACACATGGTTATTGTTGTAGCAGAAGGTGCCGGCCAGGAACTTCTTGCAGCAGAAACGAAAACTTCAACTGCACAAGATGCTTCAGGAAATAAACTACTTCAAGATGTTGGATTGTGGATTTCTGATAAAATCAAGGTGTTTATCAACCATAATGATATATACTTTTTATTTTGCTATCAGTTACTTCCTCCCATGAAATGGCAACGTTTACTTTTTTAAATTCTTCGCACGATTAATACAACCACATAAAAACTTCCACAAAATCATTCACATAATGACATGTCAGTGATTAATTGGTTTAATTAGAGAAAGGAGAGAGAAAGTGTCACAAAATACACCAATCAACTACTAACACATCATTTTGTGAATGTTTTTGTGGAAGTTTGTTTGTGGCTATAGCATTACTCTTAATATAGCTAATTGAGTTTTAACTTTTTGCAGGGTCATTTTGCTAAACAGCCCTCCATGCCCATTACTCTTAAATATATTGGTAATTCTTGAAAACCTTATTTGAGTTATGTGTTTCCTCTGTCTCAAAGGCACAGTCCATGTTATGATTTAGAAGGTATATAAAACTATTAATTTGGACAAATCTAACCTTGTTTGAGTAAATGTATAAAAATGTCTTATCATCGAATCTTTATGGCTGAAAGGGTGATTTCAAATCTATACTAATGGCAAATTCAAATATGATTTTTTGCTTGATGGATAGAGAAATGATAAAGTGGACTCTCTTTTGGGACAGATTGACCTTTAAGTTATGATGATACATGCACACACACATATCTGCAAAACACTAGAATACAAAATGGTTAAACTGATTGGGCATGATCTTGTTGTATGGCAGATCCTACTTACATGATCCGGGCGGTTCCAAGTAATGCTTCTGACAATGTGTACTGCACTCTCCTTGCTCAAAGTTGTGTTCATGGAGTGATGGCGGGTTACACTGGCTTCACGAGTGGGCTTGTCAATGGTAGACAGACTTATATTCCATTCAATGTAAGCTAATATTGATGCAAAACTTTCTTATTTTACTCGTGATTTGATATCCGTTTTATTACTGCTTATATCTGATTCATAGTTATTAAGTCCCACGTGATTACTTGGATAACATAGATCCAAACACCCCTAAAATCTAACGCACAATTTCATGTCATGCAGCGTATCACTGAGAAGCAGAACAATGTTGTGATAACTGATAGGATGTGGGCAAGGCTTCTGTCATCCACAAATCAACCAAGCTTTTTGCGATCTAAAGACGTGATTGAAGTCCTGAAACAGGAAGCCCCACCAACTCAGTTATTGGATGGAGAAAATAGCAAGACAGTTGACAACTAAAATCAAGAATGAAGATCCACCAGCTTATGCACAAAAATAATAACACTACAAATTTGGTATTTTGGATGTAGTTGAACATGTTAATGCAAAATTTTTAAAGAGAAGTTTACTTTCCTCTAGAAACTATATAAAACCAAGGAGTCTTGGTATATTTGGATGTGTAGTAGTGATAGTCCATTGAGATAATGAAAGCTGCTGCAGTCTATGACTGGTAGTAGCATTTGATGGCTTTGTTAAGCAGACCTCATGATCTTTACCTACTTTGCGTTCTTGTGTGGATGAATGACATACAACTTGGATTCTATATGGGTGGTTTACTGTATATCAAGGGACATTGCAAAATGAATGCAGCTGTTCCAATGTAATGATAAAAAAAGGTCTCATTTTAATATAGGCTGTCGTGCGGATTAACATTTTTTCCTAATGGTTATTCTGCTTTTGGCTTAAAGGTGACTTGTTTGTTATTAAGATTTTGGATGCCCAAATTTACTGTCTTCAGCCGGTAAAAAGAAATGAAATACTTCATATTATTTATTGTGTGTCGTACCCAGATGAAGTATGATATTTATCTGTGTAACATTGTAGTTATACATCGTCCCATACTAATTGTTGGGTAAAAATACCAAGTTGATTTTGGTGTGCAAGGGTTTATTATCATTTCTAAGGGGGCATTTTGGCAAGTATACAATGAATATTCCATTTTTTTTGGGGGCATATCATCTTAAAAAGAGTTCCTAAAATTGAGCAACTATATCAGAAGGATTTTGATGAAAGATTTATTATTGGTTATACACATGGAGTCAAATAAAAGGATGATGTAATGGGCAGGAGAAGTAAATATGAATAATTTTGTTATCCACCATCCCAATATTTGCAGCCACCCATTTGGAACACCAAACAAAACCATATCAATATCAGCATCAGCAGCAGGAGATAGTAGCAATACTACTAAGGAGTTGCGAGTATGCACCAACAAGAGTTGCAGGCGCCAAGGCTCGATGGATGTCCTTCAAGTCTTGTCTGGCATCGCTCCACCCGATATCTCAGTCATTTCTTGCGGTTGCTTGAGCCGTTGTGGCTCCGGACCTAACCTTGTCATTCTACCTTCAGCAACCTTTGTCAGTCACTGCGGTACTGCTGCTCGTGCTGCTGAAGTCATGTCCAGCGTATGTGGTGGTGGTAGTACTAGTACTAGTCTAGAAGCACTTTCTCTGAGGAAAAAAGCAGAGCTTGCTATTGATAATTCTGATTTTACCACAGCTGACATTCTCTTATCTCAGGTTACTTACTAATTACTACAGTAACATTCTTTGTTTTACCTTTTCATTCTTATCTAAATAACTAACTAGTTACTTTATTTAATTCAATGTACCGATAATAATAGGCTATTGATCTTAATCCAGTTGGTGGAATCCATCACCTCTATAAATACAGGTACCTTTTCGACTTTACTAGTGACTGACTTTCTTTGACCAAAAGTTTTTTCTTTAAATGTGTTGTTTGTGTGGTATGTCTCACAAATAGTGTGATAATTAATTAGGTCTGTTGCGCGCTTGGGTATGAACAACAACATTGCTGCACTTGAAGATGCAATCAAAGCTTCTACTCTTGCTCCCAATTTTCCGCAGGTCAATTTCAATTTTCTATATATATTTCCTTTGAATTGTGATAACTTAGTTTAACTTATTATAACACATTCCCACAAAAATTTCTAGCTTTTAATGTGATTTTTGGCAGGCGTACATATGCAAGGGTGATGCTTTAATGGCTATGGAACAGTATGATGCAGCTGGGGATTCTTATTCAATGGCCTTACACTTGGATCCTTCTATCCGTCGTTCCAAATCATTTAAGGTACCCACTCCCTCTCTGCATTGCTTTCTTGTAACTAATGGCAAATTGTCGGGCTGGGTGGATGTGAAACAGGTTTTTGTTCATTAGACGGGGCCTTACAAGGTCTCTTTCTTGCCCTATTATTGGTGTTAATTTGCGCTGCACCTATAATCTGTTTACACTGCATAATACTGAAAATACGTAATGTCAATGTTCATTAAAACCATTACAACATCGTCTATAGTACGGTGTAACTACTAACCTCATTTAACTATAACGTCAATATTTCTTTCTAGGCAAAGATTGCAATACTTCAGGAGAAACTCGCTACTACAAATGGTTGATTCTTGATTCTGAAGACTTGTGTAAGTTTACATTTCATTATAGTTAGATATTGAACTAATATGGCTATTTTCTTACTTTTTATGGTTCAAGATCTTTTTAGCATAAAGCGCCGTCATTTCTTACTAGAGGTTGTTTGCGAAATGTGCAGGTACAAGAGTAAACATCAGTGTTCAGTAAAAAAAATTCCCAAGATTTCATCTTTCTATGCATTTTCGCTTATGTATGTGTTACTATTTTGCGAGTCCTTACCACATAGGTATCTATCCGTTGGATGTAAACAGATGTTGGAGTCTGTTTAAACCTCTAACATCTTTGCTTTCTGACCTTTTGGTAATTAGATTGTAACGAAAGATAATTAGGATAGATGTTAACAACATTGGTGCAACACATCTGGTGTTGGTAATAAGGCTTATGATTCTGAATTATGAAGAGATATATGTATGCTAACATTTATTATGCAACTTGGTATACATCAATTTAAATGCGAAATTTCCAAGGAAATATACAATTATCAAAGTCAAGATACGGGGTCTAATGACCAAGATTTTTACATTTTGAACCCAAATAGTTTGACCATCATATATATGTGAAGAATAATCTAAAATGAATAAAAATCAGCAAATTGATCAAGCACAACAAATATTGGAGGTCGTACAGAATTGACAATTATTGTTCCTTGTTCATGTGCTAAAAGAAAAATGGTCATGCTTCGTATAAAATGACCTTGCACTATTTTGAACGGGCGCTAATTCAGACATTGCTTTTTCCGTGTTATTTTAAAACGGAGCGTCTCAGTCAATAGCATCGAAAGTTATCCAACTACATGAAAAATATATATAACAATACACAAATTATAAAGATTTCTTGGGTAACCATTGTTTCCGACTAATTCATCAGGTTTGAGACTACCGTCACACAAAATCAAGTCGGGCAAAGTCCGTCTCTTTGGCGAGGTTGACGTGACAATGTTATGATTGTTTGCATCAATTCAAGTTAGATTTGTTATGAGTTAGTCACCTCAGCCTTATGAATTAGTATTGTTAGTTTGATTAAAGCCAAATTCACCTAACTTTGGCGATATTTGAAAAAAGATGTTTATTGATAAATGTTTTTGTCTGAACACGCAACTCTAGAAATACAAAGAAAAATATGTTTGTTTTGAAAAAAAGAAGTTTATTGAAAAAAGATTTTTAGTCACCAAAAATAACTCTAGAAATACAAAGAAAAATATGCTTGTTTTGAAAAAAGAAGTTTATTCACCAAAAATAACTCTAGAAATACAAAGAAAAATATGTTTGTTTTGAAAAAAAGAAGTTTATTGAAAAAAGCAATTTAGTCACCAAAAATAACTCTAGAAATACAAAGAAAAATATGTTTGTTTTGACAGGAGTATATCCATTTCTAATGTGAGAATTCAATTCTGTGATTTGATTTCTTCACTTCATTTTATTTCTCTGAATTTCACTCTACCAAACGTACCCTTTATAGTCTATGCAAATTATATTACACATTTTGTGACATTCAAACTTCATCAACATAAACTTACAGATTGTAATCCAAATAATGTTTAAATTTGATATTGATGTTTGAAAACAATTAATGTACGTGTTTGTCAAAACTTGTTTTTTCAAAACATTGTGGAATATGAAATTTTCAATTGTACGTTAAAGTTGAATAGTCACTATGTTTACTTTTATAATTTATATGCTTCTTTTCTTAGTCGTCAACAACTAAAATAGAAATTGTAATTTGCATATACAGTTTCCGATTACCATGCATAGCGAACTTTGAATTATTGCATCATTGGTGTACACATGGTTTTCGAAGTTCGGGGCCAAAATATGGCTAAGTTGCTTACGAATTGAATATGTATGTAAATCGAGTCGATGGAATCAATTTAAGTGTTGGCCGAAAGTATGATTTAGCAATACGCTTATATAATGCGAATTGTAAATAAGGATGACAAAAGTATCCGAAACCGATGAAAAAAACTGAAACCCGAACCGTTTGGGTAGGGTTGACAAGGTCGGGTTCGGTGACAGGTTCTCATAATACCCGCCCCATTACCGATCGATATCTGTTTACCCGAATCTATACTCGTTTTATAATTGCTATTATAATTAATTAGCTTTTATGTATAACATATAATTGCTTTTGATATATTCTTTTTATATCAAGATATTTGTTATCTAACAGATTTGGAATTTATATATGAAGTATTTGAAAACGTTACATCGTTTCATATGATATTTGTTTTTTAACTTTATTTATTTATTTATTTTAATTATTAAGGTGTTTTGCTCTGTTTTTTCGATAAATGTTATTGTGACTTAATCTTGAATGTGCCATTTTGTCCAACGATTACTCACTTGTGGATAACCGATACTCTAAATCGACAGATAATATTAACCAAATATCTCGGGTAATAAAGCATGCATGGATGTGAATATTATAACGGATGTGAGTGCGGGTGCACTAAAACCCACATCGAACGCAACCTGTTGTCGTCCCTTAGTTGTATTTAAGTTAACTAATCCAGAGGCAAAATAAAACATTAGATAGATAATCCACAANTCTCATAATACCCGCCCCATTACCGATCGATATCTGTTTACCCGAATCTATACTCGTTTTATAATTGCTATTATAATTAATTAGCTTTTATGTATAACATATAATTGCTTTTGATATATTCTTTTTATATCAAGATATTTGTTATCTAACAGATTTGGAATTTATATATGAAGTATTTGAAAACGTTACATCGTTTCATATGATATTTGTTTTTTAACTTTATTTATTTATTTATTTTAATTATTAAGGTGTTTTGCTCTGTTTTTTCGATAAATGTTATTGTGACTTAATCTTGAATGTGCCATTTTGTCCAACGATTACTCACTTGTGGATAACCGATACTCTAAATCGACAGATAATATTAACCAAATATCTCGGGTAATAAAGCATGCATGGATGTGAATATTATAACGGATGTGAGTGCGGGTGCACTAAAACCCACATCGAACGCAACCTGTTGTCGTCCCTTAGTTGTATTTAAGTTAACTAATCCAGAGGCAAAATAAAACATTAGATAGATAATCCACAACTTGCAAGTTGAGACGTGAGACCTAAATATTTTCAGCGATTTTTTTGAACACGTTTTCTATCCAATTTAAAGGACCATTATTGCGTATTTATTTAGAACTTTGAAAAATACATGTGTAAATTCACACCAATAACTCAACAATTCAGAAAATGTCAACTGATGATTATCATTTAACGTACTAGCTAGGAATTGTTATTTGATGTTTTAAAGTTTGCAATGAGCTCTGGTATATGACGTGTTTTTAAAAGTCAAATGTTAAAAAATGACTTGACTTTAGATTGTCTATAAATTGCACGTACCATGCAACCTCAATCATATCCCATGCATACATACATTTTACTACAACTAAAAATGACGACAATCACCATTTTTACTCTTTTTCTTGTCTTGCTCTCTACACAAACTGCACTATCCTCTACAACAACTTCTGTTACGGATCGTTTCGTTCATTGTCTAAACGATCAGTCTGATCCTTCGTTTCCAATTACCGGGCTACTCTACACGCCCAACAACTCCTCATTTCCCTCCGTTTTGCAAACTTACATCCGAAACCTTCGCTTCAATGAATCCACAACCCCAAAACCAATCCTAATCATCACCGCGCTACATGTTTCTCACATTCAAGCAGCCGTCATTTGTGGTAAAGCAAACGGCTTGCTAATGAAAACAAGAAGTGGAGGACATGACTATGAAGGCCTTTCTTATGTTACAAACACCAACCAACCTTTTTTTGTTGTTGATATGTTTAACTTACGGTCTATAAACGTGAGTTTAGAACATGAAACTGCATGGGTGCAAGCTGGTGCTACTCTCGGTGAAGTCTATTATCGAATAGCCGAGCAAAGCAACAAACTTGGCTTTCCTGCAGGAGTGTGTCCGACTGTTGGTGCTGGTGGCCATTTTAGTGGTGGTGGATATGGTAATATGATGAGAAAATACGGGCTTTCAGTTGATAATATCGTTGATGCTGAGTTAATCGATGTGAATGGTAAGCTTTTGAATCGAAAGTCTATGGGTGAAGATTTGTTTTGGGCTATTACGGGTGGTGGCGGTGTTAGCTTTGGTGTAATTTTGTCTTACAAGATTAAACTAGTTCGTGTTCCTGAAGTTGTTACAGTTTTTAACATAGAAAGAACATATGAACAAAACCTCACCACTATTGCCCAAAAGTGGGTACAAGTTGCTGATAAGCTTGATAAGGATCTTTTTCTTAGAATGAGATTCGATGTTGTAAATGATACTAATGGTGAGAAGACAATCCGTGCTGTGTTTCCAACGTTGTACTTAGGAAACTCGACAAATCTTGTTGCAATCTTGAACAAAGATTTTCCCGAGTTAGGGTTACTAAAGTCAGATTGTATTGAAATGAGTTGGATCGATTCTGTAGTTTACTACACGGAGTCGTTCCCTCTTGGAACTCCAACCAACGTGCTTTTAAGCCGTACACCTCAAAGGCTAAACCCATTCAAGATCAAATCTGATTACTTGCAAAAACCTATTTCTAAACAAGGGTTTGAGTTTATATTTGAGAGAATGAAAGAACTTGAAAACCAAATGTTGGCTTTTAATCCTTATGGTGGTCGAATGAGTGAGATTTCTGAATTTGCAAAGCCTTTCCCACATCGATCTGGGAATATAGCAAAAATTCAGTATGAAGTGAACTGGGACGAACTTGGAGTTGAAGCTGCGAACCGATATCTGAATTTCACAAGGTTGATGTATGAGTACATGACTCCCTTTGTGTCCAAGAATCCAAGAGAAGCATTTTTGAACTATAGGGATTTGGATATTGGTATAAATAGTCATGGGAAGGATAGTTATGTTGAAGGTATGGTTTATGGGCACAAGTATTTTAAGGAGACTAATTACAAGAGGTTGGCAATAATCAAGACTAGAGTTGATCCTCAAAACTTCTTTAGAAATGAGCAAAGTATTCCAACTTTGTCAATGTGAAGAACTATAAATTAAGTAAATAGACCTCCCTAATGGTATATATCTTGCTTTGGGGAAGAATACATATTCTTGAAATACATTTAAATAATTGTAATACTTTTCTTTTTCAATTTGTACGCGCGAGTTGTATATTTGTAATAAATAAATAAATAAATAAATAAATAATTCCTTTCTATGGTTTCATCTACAAGCTATGGACATTTGTTTTGCTTGTTTTATCTAAAGGGTTAATTTCATATATACAGAATATAAATATTTAAATCACATATTAGACTAAATGATGTCATATATATACTCAATTTAAACGTTACCCAATTAATTAATTTATTCATTAAAAATAAATTTAAACTTTAATAACTGTCGATCGTAAATTATTGACTATTATACCCTTATGATTATTGCATTGCCGCAGTTTCATCTAGAAGTCATTCTTATTACTACTGCACATTTGCATATTGTTATGTAAGGCCGATAGTTTACCAAAATTTTGGAAGTTCTGTTGTTTGCTTGATATTCTATGGATGTACTAACATCGATGGTTGCTTGGTCTTATAAGTGGCACGTAAATTTGTCTTTTTGGCCCCATTTTGTAACTTAAATTTAGATTTCTTCACACTTTGTTTAGGATTGGAGTTTATGGTTGGTTTTCTTGTTGTCGTGGCTTTATAGGTTTGTTACAGCATCATTGCCAGAGGTTTTGCTTTGTTTGGTTTGCTGCATCTGAGAAAGAGAATTTATTGTATTATGTCATTAAGGGTATATTAGGAATTTATGTAGTGGCGTTT